>WTSP01020056.1:30342-44761 GCA_025331215.1 Actenoides lindsayi
TTGGAAACCCCTCCAGGGATCACGGGGACTCCACCCCTGCCCTGGGCAGCCTGGGACAGCCCTGGACAACCCTTTTGTATTGCTTTCTTTGTGTTTTTCAGTGCACGTTTGAGAGCACTCAAGTGGGCTGACGTACCAAATAGCTTCTTAGTTACGGGGGCTTGCTGCGAAACCAAACAAGTCAGTGACGAGATTTCCCTCCAGCAGACCTTGTATTGTGAACTTTCAGTATGTAGTGAAAAGAAGGTACCAAATCAAAGCGAGTTTTCCTTCAATGAAGCCAAGATATCTCCCTACTGAGAGAAGTTTTCTTGCCAAATGCTGGCTCTCCAACTGTGGCCATCTTGACTAGGGAGCTATTTAAAGTGAGGATGCAATGATTTATTTTATCTTTTTTTTTTTTTTTTTGCACTATGGCAAGACTTTGTTTCACTTCTCATGCATGGCTGAGCTGTTGATGCTCAAGCTTTCCTTAAAAAGTATGTTCAGACAAATCTCAAGATCAGGAAATTTCATAAGGAAAGCGATAATTGGGAGGAAACGAAAGCAGAATTAAAATGGACACTGTTAGTATAAATATGTGGGTTGGTTTTGGTGCTGTAGTCATAACCATTTCTCTTTATCTGATACAGTCAGAGCTCACCCCACATGGTCCTTGCATCCACTTGGGTGCATGTTTCCTCTTCTAGTCTTTCTTCTCCCTCTCTTGTTTCAGGGATGGGGCAGTGACCACCTCTCTGGGCAACCTGGGCCAGGGTCTCACCACCCTCAGCAGCAAAAATGCCTTCTCTCCAGTCTGAACCTCCCTCTTTTAGTTTCAAACCATCACCCCTTGTCCTGTCCCCACAGGCCCTGCTCAAAAGTCTGTCCCCATCTTCCTGGTAGCACTACCTTTTAAATACCTGTCCATTTCAGAGTCAAACCAGTTCATTCTGAGATTATAAAGTAAGAGCATCCCTGGCTAAAGGCTTCCATAAACATCCAGGAGTACTGAACACAGAAGTTAAGGACACCAGCAGTATCAGTGGCATCTCTGATATTATTCCTTGGCAGTTTACTGTCTCAGAAAAAGGGAAAATATTTTTTTATCCATTTGTTTCTGTCTTTTGTTTATAAACTGTTATGCCGTTTCCCTGAAGGAATTGGTGAGAATGAATCCAAAGCCAGTGGAGCTTTAGTCAGATTTGCCGTTTGTTTATTTGTGCCTTTGATACAGGAGGAGGGGTGTTGGGGTGGGGTTTTGTAAGAAAAAGACACAAATCTGATTGCAAAGCCATCGAATCGGTAAATTGGCTTGAGGGCAGGTCTGGCCTCTGAAGCTGCTTTTAAATCATGTTCTTAATTGACTGAATTTCAAGTTGACTTCTCTTTAAACAACCTCATATGGATAGCAAGGAGAAATCCCCAATTAAGGAATTGATGGTTGGGTCTGTTGGTTTTTTCCCCTAGTTTTACTTCTAATGGACACTCCAGCTTCGGTCTGACGAGAGAGGTGTTGCCAGAATAGTCACCTGGAAAATGAGATCTTCCTTTCTTACACACGGGTTTTAGTTTTGACTCAAAAAATAGTGGTCTCTGCCAGAGGCAAGTGGTAATCTGTCAGGCACACGAGGCCCTAAAGACTTCAGAGGAGCCGAGCAGAGTGGCCCATATATCTCATTTTAAAGCTTCCTGCAATAGCTTTGAGTCCAGCGAGGGTCTGTATGTTGGGAAGATCTGCCTCTTGACACGGCAGCAGCAGAAGAAAGATTAGATGCCCCATCCCTGGAAGTATTTCAGAGCCAGATTGGACGGGGCTCTGCACAACCTGATCTAGTTAAGTCGCTGCCCATGGCAGGGGTGTTGGAAGTGGATGATCTTTAAGGTCCCTTCCAAGCCAAACCATTCTATCATTCTATATGCATATGTATTTATAGAGACATATCTGCTTTCTTAAAGAAAAAAAACCACACAAATGTAGGAGATAGTTTTCCTTAAAGATGTAGGCTCCACTTTATTTTTTCCCTTAGTGTGAACACTCAGAGGTTGTCTGTCTGTCTTGTTTGGGAGGAAGCCGGGTACTAAAGCAGCCCTGTTCTGAAAGCACGAGATTCATCCTTCGGGACCCGGAGTTCCTGAGGGGCAGAGCTGTCAGGAGTGGTTGACATTTAAAGGAGAGGATGTCGCTATGTCTGTGTCTCCTATGGATGCTGTGCAAGTCTCTCAAAGGTTTTGAAAGCAGGGAGTAAATTCAGGGTTTATGTAAAGACCCGAGGGCGAGGTGCTGGTGGTAACCTGCATGAGGGCAGACGTGAGCTGCACCAGGCTCGGGTCCAGGGGATGAAATCTGTTGTTATCCTGGGAATGCAGCTGATGGGGACATTCATGGAGGTTCTTTTAGCTTACGGAGAGGAGGAAGAACAGAAACCTTCAGTGTTAGTAATGGTTTGAATGTGTTTGGATACAAGGGGGGGGGGGGGGGGGGAAGGGACCAAGATTTAAATTAATTTGGAGTCACAGAAGGGATTAGGAGGCATTTCAGCGGTGCAGTAAATTAGTACGGAGATCTTTCACCTCCAGCCACCAGGTTCAAACTCCTGCCAAGCTGCAGGCTGGTAAAACCCGAGTGATTTAAGCTGTACACTTACCGAGGACGTGGCCGTGGTTTCCTGCGTGTGCCTCTCTCCAGCCGGAAAGCATCGCCCGTTGTAGTCCCATTTCAGAGTGGGGGGTTATTGCTTTCTGAATTTACAAAACGGATACGAATTAGTGTTTTTATATGAAGAGCTTTGCCCCGATTGAATTAAAATGTTCCAAAACACAGCTATTGAAGTTAATGCAACTGGTTTAACACAGGCATTCTGACAGGAGTGTGGAGGCTCTTTATTCTTAAGAGTTCATCTATCTGTGTGTGTACACATAGTCTTTTTTTAATAATAAATACTAAGGAAGTGAATTGTCTCATTTTTAGAAACCTTAAACCTTTAGTCTTGCCTTTTCCCATACTCTAGCTAACGTCACTTGCATGCTCAGTACAACACGTGCTCTGGAAGCACCTCCAGCTCTGTCGGCAAGAGAACCCTCCCGCTCCCCGTGCTGTGGGTGCCGACTGGAACTGAACACTCTTTGGCTCTGGAGGTGAAATGGGAGCTCCCGTGAGGCCTCTTTCAAAAATCCAGCCATAAAACCAGACACTCAAACGCTACCGACTCATGAATTCATGAAGGTGGAACGGCACCGTGCTGATGTTTCTCGGGCGTGTTGTGGCAGCTGGTCTTTTTTTTCTCTCAGAAAGTTGCAGGGATCTGAATAACGTTAGAGGAAAACAGGGAGAAAAGCTCTGGTGGTTTTGGTGGTTGCGGTTGCGGTGTCTGGGTGACAGAACACCTACAGCCGAGGCAAGATGAGATACAGCTCTCGGCGGGAATCTCTAACTGCGTGAAATAAATACTATTTTATGTATTTGTTTTCTTTTAGAAATGTATTATCATCTCGCATTGCCCTGGCAGTATTTTATTAATCGTTCCCTACTGGAAGAAAAATAATACCTGACTTAGTCAGGAATTCTTCCAGTTCTAGGATCGGCATAAGGCACCCTTTATGGACAGGAAAGGGGCCTTTTAGAGAGTTAGAGAAGCCGAGATGTTTGCTATCAAAAGCTCAAACGTGCCACTCTTGCTCACTGGTGTAATTCAGTTTACTTCAGGAGAAGGAACCATTCACGTGTCACTAGAAAGGGCCTGGTAAAAAAAGTACCCGTTTTTAATATCTTAAATAATTCCTCCTTGGGGGTGGACAATGGACATTGGAGCGGTTTCATTCTAGCGTATTCTCTTTTCTTTCCAGACTAACAGCAATTTTAAGTGTAATGGGTAACGTCTCTGATTGAAGATTACTTGCATGTTGGGGTTCTTTTTTAATATTATTTTTATTTACTTTGTAGATACACATCACAAAATATCATAGGCTGGCATCTCTGCAGTAGCTCGGAGCTGCTCTTTAAAATGTCCTTGACTTTAAATAAGTGTATAGCCAGAATAGGCATATTCTTGGCTTCAGTGTAATTTGCCTTAGTCCACTCTCTGACAAGGCTGTTTAGAAGGGAGGATGCCAGTGGTTTCCAACAGGAAAAATTATACTGGGGGAAATTCAGTGCTTGACAGTAACACAAAAGGACACGAGAGGCAGGTAGGAAGGCACCTACTGCAAGGGATTCCAAATTTTAATTGGACTTCTCTTTGCTTCTGCGATACAAACACTGATAAATAAAAACAGTAGAATCCTTCTGGCCTCATCAGGCTTGGGGGAAGCTACTAATGTACTGCATTACTTGAACAAAGAGTCGTATTTTCTGCTTGGGCTGTGTACTGGAAGAGTCTGAATGGGGGAAGAAGAACATCAAAGGACAGCAGACTCCTTCGCTGCATTACATTGTTTCTTCGTGTTGTGGTTGGGGACAGCTAGGAATATTCATTTTTACCAGATTTAAAAAAAAAAAAAAAAGAAACCAGTTTGAATATTCTGTCTTAAATGGAAAGCACCAGATCAGCCTAACTCCTGCCATCCCTTTCCAGCAAGGACACAGGGCAGGGTTTCTTTACAGCTTTACCTCTCTGGGCTTTCAGTTGCCATCTCTAAACCACCCCATCAGCTCACGTGTGCCTGCCCTCACGTCATGCTGAGGACTCTCAGGGCTCGGCTGGGCTACCAGGTCTGGGGGCACCATGAGACCCTCCTGGCTCTCTTGAGTTCAAGACAGGTAGTCACAGAGAGACGGGAACCAAACTCATTCCTTGAGTTTGGTTGTTTCCTTCATACTCTCAGAAAGCCCAAAAGAACTGTGCCGCTCAGCGTGGTGGCCACAACCTCCTACAGAGGTGATGGTCACCCATCCCACCCTGGATGGGTCTCCTGTTACTATTCCCTCCCCTTCTGGGAGAGGCACTTTTGTTCCGTTGAAAACAGACAGAGGAAGCCCTTTGTTTCTCAGTTCTTGTTCCTTGAAAACTCATCGCTGCTGTAAATCCAGGAGTTGTGGCTTAATAGGTTGTGGGCCACGCTTTTAATCCTGTAAGGTGGACACAGAAACCTGCCTTGGGTGGTTTTGTTCTGTCTTTAACCTCAGAAGAAAGGTCGAATATTTGGGTGTCGGTCTGATGTTGTTAAATGTATAGTGCTGTTTATGGGCTGAGCTCCTGACAGACTTTTGGTGCGTCCATCCTTGGACTCGTCTCTGACTGCAGCAGAAAGCTTCATCCTTCTGACTTTTCAGCCATCAGCACACGGTGAAAATCCAACTTCAGGCAGCCAAAATTCTGCCCCGTATCTGCCTCTCCCTTGGGCCCTGGGTCCTGCTTTGAAAGGTGACCGTGTGAGGACGGGTGTCGGGGAGCAGAGAGCAGGGGGCCGGTGGGCCGGGGGCACGGGGCAGCGGCAGCGGAGCGCGGAGCGACGCCACGAGCCAGAAAATACTGCAACTACCTCGTGCATTTTGTATAACCAATTTTCCAGTCTGTTGTCTTCTGTCAAATGCAATGTTCTGAGACATTTAAATAAAATAAATATTGCTGTTGAGTTATATTTAGAGCCGTGCGAAATTTCTCCCGTGAAGCTCCCAGCCAGGCAAAACACGGCGGCTTTCGGCTTTCCGGGCCGCTCGGAGCTTCGCCCGCCTTTGCCGGAGGGCTCGCTGGTGAAATCTGTTGCCCAGCGCGGGCCGCCTTCCAAAGAGGCCGGCAGAGGCTCTGCCTGGTGCTGTGGATGCTGCTGCAGAGGTCTGGGGTGGGAGTCCTGCAGCTGCAGGTGGGCAAACCAAGGTGCTGGGGCCAGGGGAGCCGTGGAAGGGGCTGGGGTTTCTCACGGATGGGAGGTCAGAAAAGCAGCTGAGGAGACAGGCTGCTGATGGAAGTTGCAACGGAGGTTTGAGGAAACCTCCCACCCCTGCTCGTTGTGATCGCTGAGCTTTCACCGTTGCCTGTCTTCCCAAACGTGCGTCGCTTATCTAATGAGGGTGTTGGTGTAAGGAGTCCGGGCGCGCGAGGGGGGCTGGCCAAGGTGAGCCTAGGTGCATGGAAATCCCTCTGGAAGTGAGGTGGGAGCCCGCTGGGATGGGGGCTGCCCTGGGGCCCTAGGGCAGAGCAGCAGCCCCCAGCTTGGACTGGCTGCCCATCTCCCTCTCGCTTCTCCTCCTCCTCCCAGCACCCTACTTCTGGCCAGGGAGTCGTGATAATGTTCCCAGGGGCATGTCCAAAGAAAGGGTAAGGAAGCTGATGAAGAGTCTAGAGCACAAGTGTGGTGAGGAGCAGCTGAGGGACCTGGGCTGGTTCAGCCTGGAGAGAAGGAGGCTGAGGGGAGACCTTCTGGCTCTGACAGCTCCTGACAGGAGGTTGGAGCCAGGGGGGAGTCGGGCTCTGCTCCCAAGGAACAAGGGACAGCACAAGAGGAACCGACCTCAAGTTGCCCCAGGGGAGGTTTAGGTTGGAGCTGAGGAACAATTTGTTCTCCACAAAGGTTGTCCAGGGCTGTGCCAGGCTGCCCAGGGCAGTGGTGGAGTCCCCGTGATCACTGGAGGGGTTTCCAAGCGGTGGAGCTGTGGTGCTGAGGGACAAGGGTCAGTGGTGCCCTGGCAGTGCTGGGGGAACGGTTGGATTATGATCCTAAAGGTCTATTTCAATAAAAATTCTGTGATTTCCTTTGCACTCATTAGAGCACAGCTGGATATGACATTCAGTTTTGGGCCTCAAGCACGAGAAACATGTTGATAAAGTTCAGTGGATCTGGCAAAGAGCCACCAACAGAGTCACGGAGCTGGAGCACGGGTCCTGTGAGGGGCAGCTGGGGGAAGCAGGACTGTCCAGCCTGGAGAAGAGATGCCTTTGGGGGACCTGTGAGCAACCTGCTGGTACCTGCATGGAGGTTACCAAGAAGACCATGCTCTTTTTGCAGGTGCACAGCAGGAGGAGCGAAACAATCACAAGATGGAAGAGGGAATGCTCCAAGCTGAGGAAAGAAAAGAAGTTTCACCATGATGACAGCCAGTCTCTGGAACTGGTGAAATCTCCATCCTCAGATGGAGGCTCAGAGGCTTCGGAGACTCAAATGGATAAAGCCCTGAGCAACGTGGTTCTGAATTCAGTGCATGTCTTCTTTGAGCAGGAGGTGGAACTAAAGATCTCTTGAAGACCGTGAATTATTCTATGAAAATATCACACAAGAAGAATGCTTGAAATGTTTTTTAAAACTATAAAGAACGAGACAAACTTCCACAATTCACCACCGAAACATAAATGGCAAAATTCCTGCCTAAAAATATTTGCACCTATACTTGCCATAATCAACAATACTGCTTTAGTCAGCCAACTGGCACATTTACTCCTAGACATTGCTTTGGAAGCTGGTGAAATTCAGCACCTGGCTTCTTAGATGTGACCCTTCCAGCAGCTGGAATATCTGTAGGCTAGTTCTATACTGAGAAATTCACCTTCCATCAGATCACCCAGCCCGGGGGTGTGTGGGATACACCAGAGCCATCTGCCTCCAGAAGTAATTTAAAAAAAAAATAATTTAAGAAAATCCAATGTCAGCCTATTTCCTGACATCAAGCTAAAAACCATCATCAAAGTGCTTGAGCTTCAAGAGCATTCCCAGTAAAGGCATGCAAGAACACAAGAGCTGGGCTCCTCTCCCCTTCCCATTTGCTCTTCACCCTGTTAAGTCCATCAGCATGGCACCAAGAAGCCAGCCTGGTGCATACAGAGGTACGTAGCAAATACAAAATCAAACACATACACACGCACAGAGAGGAAGAGGCAAAGCATAAGGAAGCATGCACAAACCAAAAGCAAACATGCAAGCCTCTCTATTTGTGGTATCTGGACTCAATCAGGTGGAGAGAGATGCAGATAAAAACCATGCCAAGTTACCTTCAATGGAATAAGAATATTGTGCTGGGCTGGGCTGGCTTGTGGTTAACCCTGTAGTGCAGGTAAGAACACTGTGCTGACTTGTAGATGGAGTCTGAATTAAACCACTTTCAGGTTTCATACCTGGCCACAGTGCACCTGAATCAGATAAATTGGACCAGTTACAAACAGATATGCTGGGACCGAAGAGCATGCTGCTACCTCAGATTAAAATTTTTTGCTCGTCACAAAAGTAAGTAACAAATCACACATGGAAAACGTTCAGTTTCTGCAACAGCAAGCGCTGGCTGTTCAGGCTGTGCATGGATTAGAGCTGCTGGCACAAGTGGCTGAAAAAGAGACAATTAAAAGCACCGACAAGACCGATTTCCAAAGCTTGCAACTAAAAATCTGTTAGTGTCACAGTAAGATTGGCTGCCACGTTGGTATGAAGAACTGCTAATCCCCGGGATCACCGGGCTGAGCTGCACAGCACGGTGAGTGACCTCAGCTATTACACAGCCAGGCTGGAGCTGGTATCTGTTAAGGGCAAAGTCAACACTTCCACTACTTCACCGGCAATTGGGTCGAGTGTTTCAAAACAAGCACAACTCAGTAACTTCCATAGACTGACAACAGCAAATACAGAGCTTAAAAAAACCAAACCAACAACCAAAAACTGGGGGAAAAAACATTTAACTGTTTCATCTGGATTTCCTGCCACTCTGGAAAGCATTTGTGTCACTAAGTGAAGTACAGAGACAGCAGCCTGAGTGTGATTCATCTGTCCAAGGTACACACAGGCAGTGTGGTGGCTCAGGTGCCCCATTAAGGTCTAGTCTACTGCATCTGATGGAAGTAGCTCAGCTCAGGCTTGGGTCTTCAGGGTGTTGTTTAATGGACAGTCAAGTCAAAGGCATCTTGCCCTGGCCCCCGTTAGAAAGCAGGAATCGGTTGAGAGGATCTACTTAAAAACCAGCAGGAGTGTGCAAAGCTGAGGGACAAAGGACATTTGGAGCTAGACACAAAGTTCAGGGCCAGCAGGAAGACCACCCTCCTTAACCCCCCCCAGAAAACCAGTACCAAGGCTGTGAAAGCCAACTGCATCTCTTCGCCTGCTCTGGCAGAGTCAGTCCGGGCTGCGAGCTCAAAGTGTCTTAGGCAGAAGATGCAGGAGACTCTGCAGAGCTGGACAAGAGCAGGAACTCCAAGAGCTTGCTCCATGCTGCAGTTTTGTCAGAATTAAATTCTGCAAGGGCTCGTTGATTCATTTACATACCTGATCTCAACCTGTCACCTAGGAGTCACATTAAGTCATTCACCTTTCTATAGAGCTGCACGAGGGGGTTGATTCTTCACCTCTCAACTGATGTCTTTGTTACTGTTTAAAACCTCTAGAACCATTAGCAAACAGAAGAGAAAGACTGATTTCAGAGAGACTGTAGATATATTGCAGAACATCCAGAATACAACCTATGAGAAACAGATCCCCTGAGGAGAGCAGGAGTAGCTATACTTGTTTAGTCTGGAAAGGGAGCACCACAATCCGCAAGTGAATGAGTAGTTTTTAGAGGGGACAGTAACCAACAGTTCCTTAAAGGGCAAGACAGATGGACAAGGAGCAGACAGCAACACAAGACAGGCACAGGACACAGAGTAGTGCCTAATAACTATGTTCCCCACAAAGGTTGCCCAGGGCTGTGCCAGGCTGCCCAGGGCAGGGGTGGAGCCCCCGTGATCCCTGGAGGGGTTTCCAAGCTGTGGAGATGTGGTGCTGAGGGACATGCTGAGGGAAACACAACCCATCTCTGAATGCTGTAGGATAATTATCACTAGGTCAGACACGCAGGAGAGGTGTTCCAGGGCTGGCTGGATGCCAGCAGGAGGTGACACGGCTCGTGTGTTAAGGCATCTCTCAGCCCCTGCTGTCCATGTCCTCTCTGTCATCTCTCCGTACCGAGGTGTTCTATGTCCACACAGCAAGGCACACTCTTGGCCTGGTGGCACGTGTCCTTCCCTCTCCTCCTGCCAGCAGCATTTATCAGCTAGCACAGCCTCAAGGATGACAGAGGAAGGTGGGTGAGGGGCAACAAGACCCCTCCTCGTCCAACAGCAGCACTGCAGCTGGGGCACAGGAGTGTCCCAGGACACGTGTACACACACAGGCTATCCCATCACTTGGGGTGGTTTACATTAACTCCAGACAAACCTACATCCACAGTGTCACCAGCTTACAGCTACATATGTGCAGCTTCTATGTCACTGTTCTTCATTTAATGCTTCTTTAATAAAATCTCTCCAGACCGCAAGTTTGACCCCTGCAGAACAATGCATTAAACACCATCAAAAAAGTACCACAGCAGAAGGAGAGGTGACAAACTGGCAAGAGCACAGGTCATCTCTTCTCCAAAAGCAGCATCCTGACCTGAGGAGTCTCAAGGCTGTGCTGGTGTCTGTCACCTTGCCTGAACTGCATGCTTAAAATTTTTCACCTGCTTCCTTCTGGAGAGATAATTCACAGTGCCTTCTTTCTGGCAAACAAACAAACAAAGTCATGCAGACCTCTGGAATAGCTCCTTCGGTGCTGCTAATGCATCTGAGCAAGCTGGCCAAGTCCTCACCTGCTCAGTGGAGACTCTGTGAGTGAAACAACTTAGAGAGCTTCCTCTGCACTGTGCACATTCAGCCCACTACCCTCCACCTCCCCATCACACCATGCAAGGTCCATCTTCCCAGTATGAGTGAGCAGGGAGCACTCCCGTGTGATTTCCAGTACTGGAAATACGACTTTTAACATCTTCCTAATGCTTAAATTCAGACTAAAAATTCAGGTATTTAATAACAGACAAAAAAAAAACAAAAAAAAAACCCACACCAAGACCTTTCAGTAACTGAATGCCTTTCAGAAGATGTAGAAGTTCCTATGAAGTTAAGAGAAAATCCCAATCTTTTGCCTAGGTCTTCTGAGGAATTTCTCCTGTTCCATTCAGAGTGTGACAGTGAAGCAGCTGAGTACCCCTGAATTCCAGAACCTTTGGGTTAAAAAAAAACCCCAAACTCCCCCCAACCCAACACAGCCACCACCACTACCACCACCAAACCATCACCCAGACACCAAAACACGTAACACAACCACCCGAGAACCTCCCTCCCCCTAAAAATGTTAGGAATAAGTCCAAAACACCTTTTTAAACATCCTGGCCTAACGTCTCAACGGAGCATGCCACATATTTGCTTTAAAAAAAAAATCCCCCAAACTAAACCACACAACCCAGTAAAACACCTAAGAACATATAAAACAGCCCCAGTGCACCATCCACAACAAACTAGCAATAAACCCCAAACAAACGAAGGCAAGGGAAGCACCAGCCACTCTTCAGATACAGGGGAAATCAGTGCAACCAGGCACTGAAAACAAAGGGCAGGCACCTGGGGAAGAGAAGCACGTTCCAGGAAACGAAGACGGGGTTGGGAATGGTTTGTAACAGACAATGCTGTGTGTTTGTAATGTGTTTGTAACAGACAATCATGGCAACACCCAACACTACAAACGGACAAGGGAGAGAGCGATTAGAAAACTGTACTGGCAACTGATGACTTGAGTGTGGACATGACATCAGACTTCTCCGCACTGGTTTGGCTCTCCAGGGAAAAGCTCTCCTGGAGGAATGAAGGCAGCGCAGAAAACACAACAGGCAAAGACTTATGGCTCCCCAGGACACCTGACATGGACTCACCTAGGTCCTTGCTCACTCAAAATCCTGAGACTGTCATGGCAGGTGGTGGGGAGGGTTGGCTGGTTTTAAGAGTCTCTGAAATGACAGTCATGCTGGAACCTCCCTGCCAGGGGCTGAGCTAGAAACAGTGCTGGTAAAACATCTGAGCAACCTGGCCAAGTCCTCACCTGCTCAGTGGAGACTCTGTGAGTGAAACAACTTAGAGAGTTTCCTCCGCACTGTGCACGTTCAGCCCACTACCCTCCACCTCTCCATCACACCATGCAAGGTCCATCTTCCAAGCAGCAAGTACCAACAGCCACCCAAATGACCCCACTGCCCTGAAGAGCCCTGAGTTGCTAATAAAACAGCCCAACACTTAAAGAATCATAGAATAGTTTCAGCTGGAAGAGACCTTCAAGATCAAGTCCAACCTTACTCCCAGCCCTATCAAACCCACTAAACCCTGTCCCTGAGCACAACATCTGCCCGGCTCTTAAACCCCTCCAGGGATGGTGACTCCACCAGCTCCCTGGGCAGCCCATTCCAGTGCCTGACAACCCCTTCTGGAAAGGAATGCTTCCTGAGATCCAGCCTGATTTCAGGAAGAGCAGGACAGAGGCAAGAGGGATTTGGCCCCAGATGGGCAGTCACCGCTTGCTGAGGCACATCAAAGGAAGATAAATAATTGTGCTCTAATAACAACATAAAACAAGGGGGGAAACCACAGAAGAACCCTGACGAGAGCACCCGTGAGATCAGTTATAGATAGCTCAGGCAGGCTGCTAACCCAGGACGATAAAATCCACCGAGTACCTCTCTTTAGCATCTTCAAATTCCTTCTCCCGCACCCGTGCCAAAATCAAACTGGTCTTCCAGGACTGCCCCCACCCTCCTCCCCACCAAAGCCTCTGCTCCCTCGCATCTCCGCTCCTCCGCTCCAGCCCCAGCCTCGTGCCACCCCCTCTCCCAGGCTTGCCTACGCCGTGCCACCCACGCCTTTATTATAATGAAAAATCACACTTCTCCTTGACTCCTTCTTTCCGTAACGTTCTGTATCCTCGAAGCAAGCTGATTTTAGGTCCAAAGCTGTTCCATCCTCTCATGTTCCAAACAACCACTCCTCACCTTCTAAATCCTTCTCAAAAGCACTTTTCTTCTCAAAGCCCTTCCAAAATTGCTTCTGCCTGGTTGGTGCTCTTCCCGCTGCTGGCTCGTAGAGGGAGCTCGGGCTTTGCAGCTGCTCCTGAGGTGAAGGAGAAGTTCAGACCACAGCCCGCTGCTCCACAGTTACTACCTGTGGCTAAGTGGCTCTGGCTCTATGAGGCGTCCCTCTGACCATCCCTCTGACCATCCCTCTGGCCATCCCCCTGGCCATCCCCCTGGCCATCCCTCTGGCCATCCCCCTGGCCACCCCTCTGGCCATCCCTCTGGCCATCCCCCCGGCCACCCCTCTGACCATCCCTCTGACCAAGTTTCCCCAGGTTGTGGCCGAGTAACTGCTGTATTTATACATCACGCCAAGCAAATATCTGATGGGACAGCATCATCCTTTGCTTTCTCCCTGAACTGTTCGCAGCTTGCTTGTTTCTGCTCTCGGGTGCAAAGGCTTTGCGTTGCCCGTGACCTAGGCTTGAAGGCTACAGCTCCAAAGGCGGGGAGATGACTGCACGCAGAAGCCGGCTGCATCTTCAGCAGCACAAGTGCCTTCACATCTATCGTTGACAGCCTAAGGGATCTCTTCGGAGATCTCCAAAGCATAAGATGTAAACTCTCACGTGGGAGGGCTCCGGGAGAAGTAGTAAATTTAGGAGGCCCTTTTCAAAACAGGGTCTTCAAAGAACAGGTCTGTTCGTAAGGGAAAATAAAGCACCATCCGGAAAGGCACGTTCAACGAGTTTACAGAGGATCTAAAAATAAAGGTGGGGCAAAAGGGAGACATTTGAGTCAATGTATGTACTGTAGAAATTTAGGGCATGATTCATTAGCCAAAAAAAAATCCGCACACCCTCTGCAGCTATTTTCAAGGAGATCCATGCATAATTTATGTGGAACAAGAGTGGGCTGCAATTTCCCCCCACACTGCTTCTGCATAAATTACACCGGCTTGTAATTCATCACACTTCTGTTTTTCCTGCATGTAAGTGGTAACCTCTCATTTAAAGATCACAGAAAACAGAGTCAGCTGCGAAAAGGAAAGCGAGGTATTTAAAGGGTGCAAGAAGTGCACGTTCGAGACGCGCGTGCGGCCCGGAGACCTGGAGATGGCTCCGCTTGCTGCGGAGAGGTTGCCTGCTTGGGGACTTCCCAGTTCCTTCTGTTCTGACGACCACAGCTAATGAGGAAGGCAGAAGCCTTTCTAAGCACAAGTTTAAAATGTCAGCTTTGTCACAGAGCCGGGCAAGCTGCTTAATGACTCCTTAACGGTCTGAAGCGGAAACCCCCTGAGATTCACTAAATGAATAACCAGAACACCTTGGCTTTGAAGAGGAATAAACCCCCCCCCATGAGTCAGACAGGCAGAACAGAGGCTCCATTATGACCAGTTACCCCGGTGACAGCCACTGCCTTGCAATCTGAGCAGCACGGCCTCTCTTGAGGCCACCACCAGTCTTTCCTCTCAGCAAAGATGGAGAGAAGAGAAAATTAAGTGTGTTCCAGTTGTCCAGCAAAAAGCCGGGCAATAGATGGGCACTAAGATCAAAATTGAAGCTTCCACCAAGACCTACACTGGGGACGAGGAATTGGGGCCTGGAGCATCTCTGTGCTGGGGCAAGGCTGAGAGCCCTGGGGCTGTTCAGCTGGAGAAGAGCAGCCTGAGAG
>WTSP01020056.1:49169-60528 GCA_025331215.1 Actenoides lindsayi
CACCACACTCCTGCTCCAGCCCCTTCCCCAGCTCCGTTGCCCTTCTCTGGCCACGCTCCAGCCCCTCAATGTCCTTCCAGGAGTGGCTGAAAACAGGAAGAGCCTGTAGACAACATGCCCATCTGGTCCACTTCTCCCTTGTATCATAAGTTATTTCATTCTTCTCCTTTCCTCTCCATGACAAAAAAAAAATAAAATAAATATTGGTAATGAACTTCATTTTAGAATAGCTGGAGTCCCAAAGTCCACACCCACGTGCACACCAACTACAGCCCGTGCTGGAGAGACGCTGCCAGACGGGAAGGGCTCTGCCGATGAGACAGCTCACTGTATCCACACCGTGCTGCACGGCCATCACACCAAAGCTGGAGACAAACCTGACAGAGGTTTTCATGGCACGTCTTGAAAATGCCACACAAAGTGTCAAAGGAAACACAGTCACCAGGTGGCTGTGGGATGCTGAGGACCCTGCTGAGGTGTGGGAATGCAGCTGGGGCTGACAGAGGAAGTTTCCAGGTGGTCAGGCAGCCGGGTCAGGCTAAATAACCCAGGTATTATCAAACTGCCTTCTCGCAGGTATTTGGGTATTAAAATGACAAACTGTGGGGATGTCTGTCAGCCTGGAGACACTGCTGGGCCTTTATTTAATGTCTATTTTTTTAAGTGCCTGAGATTTTCTCTGTAAAAAAAAAAAATAAAATAATGAACTTTACAAAATGTCACCTTTACTAAGAGAAATTATGGCTTGAATACCTGAATATGAATATTAAATAGAGGAAAAAAAAGTTCATGGAAATAATACAAATTGGCAAAAGCAGGGAAATGCAGAGTCACAACTGACGCTGTCTTTGACTGACACAATGTTTGGGAGGGCAGGACTAGAACTCCAGTCGTGGTCTCAAGTTTGAAGAGTTTGAGTTCTGTAATTTTGTATCCATGTCTTAATACATGTTAAAGATTTTTTTTATTATTATTATTTATTTACTTATTTAACGGAATAAAACATTATTGTCAGAAATTACCAATTGCGTTTAAAACCATGTAGAGCCATTAGTTTGGTTCCTCCCAAGGAACAAGTGACAGGACGAGAGGCACTGGCCTCAAGTTGCCCCAGGGGAGGTTTAGGTTGGAGCTGAGGAACAATTTCTTCCACTGTTTCAAGGGTTGTGCAGGGCTGTGCCAGGCTGCCCAGGGCAGTGGTGGAGTCCCCATGATCCCTGGAAGGGTTTCCAAGCCCCTGTGGAGCTGTGGTGCTGAGGGCCATGGGTCAGTGGTGCCCTGGCAGTGCTGGGTTAATGGTTGGATTCAATGATCCTAAAGGTTTCTTTCAACCCAAACGATTCTATGATTCTATTCTACGCTTGCTCAGGGCTCCAGTGGCTTAAGCTCTATTGTAAAGTGTAGACACACCTAATGCATCCAAACTTCTTTCCAAAATCATCAGTCCAAAAAGTATTAATCTTCTATGCTATTTTTTTTGTGGTGCTGAGGGACATGGTTTAGTAGTGTCCTGGCAGTGCTGGGTTAACTGTTGGACTTGATGATCTTAAAGGTCTCTTCCAACCCAAACAGTTCCATGATTCAAATACTATCAACGTAGTCGTTTATATACTCTAAAAAATAAATGAGCAACGTGGGATAATTCAGGTTGGAGGAGAGCTCAGAAGGTCATCTAGCCCAGCTCCTGCTGAAAGCCAGGTGAGGGATAAGGTCAGGCCAGGGCTTCAGCCAGTCTAGGCTTGAGAACTTCCAGAGATGGAGACCTCTCTGGGCAACCTTCACTACTCCTTCGCTGTACTCTAATGGCACAAGTTTTCTTCATGTCCAGTCTGATCCTTTCTTATTTCAACTTCCACTCCCTGCCTCTCATCCTCCCACCATGCAACGCTGTGAAAAGCCTGACTCCATCCTCTTGATTTGGGATTGTTCAACAGAGAGGGGAGGGGAGGGGGAGGGAGAGGGAGAGGTCTACAGGGAGAGCTTATAGTGGCAGTCATGAATTTTGTTATCTTTTGCATCTTGTTAGTGGAAAAGTGAGAACACCTGAGAAAGTCTTACTTGACTGCAAAACGATGTGTCCATTAAAGGAACATCTGCTGGCCAGGGATCTGTTGCAGAGCAGGAGTTTGGTTCCATCCAGGGAGAGAGGGGAAGACTTGAATGTCATGAAGCATTCACCCTGTAAAGCAATTTATTATTGCAGTTTTATTGTAGAAATTAAATAATACTAATAATGCAAACGCTACTGTGTGGGACAGGATATATCACTTTGACATCACCATGCCTTCTGAATGTTATAAAGAAACGAAAATTAAAATCCCTCACCAAGAAATACAATACAATCAAAACACAGCGTGCAATCTGAGCCCTTGGAGCAGTAGGGCTTAAGAAGTTCCTCACCCCAAGAAGACAACGACAAACCACCAATTCAGAGAAAAGGCATATTCCCTGATTATTTGCTAGTTAGTATCCACCACCACCTCGTCATCTGTTAAAAATAAAAAAAAAAAAAATCACAGAGTCACAGAATGATGGGGGTGGGAAGGGCCCTCTGGAGCTGATCTGGTGCCACTCCCCTGCTCCATCCAGCAGGTGCACCCAGAGCAGGGGGCCCAGCAGCGCAGTGTCCAGCCAGGGTGGGAATCTCTCCAGACAAGGAGACTCCACAGCCTCTCTGGGCAGCCTGGCACAGGCTCTGACACCATCACACCAAAGAAGCTTTTTGTCATGTTCAGATGAAACCTCTTCCTTCCTGCAAGAAGTTCCATGAACCAGTCCAGCAAACAAAGATGACACCAGAGACAGTAAATGCAGAAAATCTGGAGTTCCAAACTTGACGGAATTGCCGTACTTTGCTCATTCTTACTCGACTGAAGCGCCGTTTTCTCTTTCCCAAGTTGGTGTGTGCATTTGCTTCGTATTTCCCAACGCTCTGAAAGCCACCCGAGCCATCGTACAGGGTCCTTTAGCGTCTTCACCTCTTGAGATCGATACGGCCTGAGAAAACTTGTTTGAATTCGGCCCTGATGGCAAGTGCCTACGGTGAAAGGCACGCGGGACAGAAGGCATTGCTCGGTCTGCGCTGGTCGTAGCGTTCCAAGAGTGTGATTCTTTCTCAAAATTTGATTATGTATAAATCAAATGTATAGAGTCACGTATCGTAACCCACTTATCATAACCCGCTTATTTTCTGTCTCCTTTGAGGAGCTATTGAAACGATTTCTCTGCAGTGGGAGGTCCGGCGATGCGGGTGGTGCTTCTTTTTCATTTTTATTTATTTTTTTTTTAAATTCAAGTCCTGCTTGGATATTGTAAAATCTGCCGCCCGGAGTAGAGCGTTGCATTAGGGCCGTGCGATCGACGGACTAAGTAGAGATGATCAAAACTGATTGGAGAGGAAATGCAAAATTAATCCAGTTGTAGGATTCTGCGAACCCAACAAACACGCGCAGCAGAATACTTTTATTTCTTTGGAGCCAGATGGTTTGTCCTATTTTAAGCTGATAGATTCTTCATGCATTTCTTTTGGATGTCATTGGTTTTAACTGCCAGACAGTATCTACTGTTAGAACTTTCCTTATTCCTGGATTATTTAAAGAGTATTTTTGGCACATTCGAATGATCATACTGTACACCAAGTTAATTTTTCCTTACACTTAGCTCATACGTGAAAAAAGTGTTTATATAATGAAAAAAACCCTCTAAAATGAACAGTTCTTTTTTTCCTTCTTTTGACATGATGTTGACAGAAGTCGCTTTGATGTAGTTTAGAGTCATGAATTTTCTATCTGTTCTGTTTTTCCTGGGGCTCCATCTATTCAGACATCCTGATCTGTCATTTTGCAACACTTTGTGAAGTGCTTGACAGATAGCGGTTTTGACAAGTGCTGGACATCAGCAGCAATTCCGAATAAGCAGTGTATATTTCTCCAGGTAAAGTGACAAAACGTCTAAAAGCGTAAGAAGAACTGTGCAGTCTTCAATCACATTGAATGTTACAAAGCAAGACTTTTTCCGCTTCCTCCGTTTGTTCTGGTGGCGGTGCGGTGGCTCAGCCTGGAGCCGCTGCTGGAATTTTGGCTCGAGAACTCCACGGTTTATTTCGTTTTCCCTGTGTGTTTCCTGATACACGGCTTAATTCCTCCGGCCTGATTCAAGATGGAAAGGCTCGGCCGAGACCGAGAGCTGGAAAAATGCGGCACAACTAATATTTCACGTGATAAATAATTTCCAGGCTCTCCTGGCGTTTGACAAAAGCAATATGCGTGCGGTCGCTTATCTCTGCCTTTGTTTTGGTTTTGCGATGCTGTTTCGGTTCCGCGAATAGGGTGTAGAAAGAACGGTAACGAAGGAGAGTCACCAGTATTGATTTGTTGTTCCCTTTCCTCCTTCACTCCCCGAATCCTTTCCCGGCGGTGCTTTGTGTTCCGTCACCCTTAAAGGACTCGTAGATTCCATCTTTACGTTAGGTGGGATATTGAGAATGTAAAACATTTCATATAATTATTTTGCATCTGTATTCGCTCAAGAAACAGCTGTTGAAAGTTGAGGGGGATGCAAAATGGCACAGCCTGAAGATGTTCTTGTTCATTCAGCTAACTCCTTTTTGATGTGATACCTACTGGCAGGGTTGTGTGGTGAATTCAACTTCTTTGACAGCCATCAGCCCCACTGACCAGTAGTTCCAGGGGTTTTTTTTTTGTAGTTAGGGGAAAGATGAGAACAAATATTTCCATAATTTAGATTTTTTTTCTTTCAGCTGCTGGATCGAAAGCCCCTGCCAACAGCTATCTAAATCAACACCGTGCCAACATGTTCTGTAGTCCGAAGGTCACTCAAACATCTGGCCCCACAGTCTTGTTCTTTAAGGTTTGTCACTGGGCAGCATCTGTTTATAGATTCTTTCTCAACCTCTCTTTGATCACTTTGACAGCAAAAAGAAGCTTCTATCACCCTTGATGTGTTAAGATAAAAATATCAGGAACACGGGAGTGTTGTAAAATTTGGTGCAATTTCATATAATACCACATCTGCATTTTTAGTTCCTTAAGTTTTTGGGGGGTTTTTTTTTTGGTTCCTTGGCTGAGTTAGAGGGAATTCTGTACTACTCTCTGCTCTTGAGATTAAAAAAAAATATTGTCAGAGCTGATATGTTCAGTGGGAATGTGAAAATGGCTACACTAAGCAGGTCTTGCCCAGCTGAGCTTGGTCAGCGTTTTGGGGAGGGGAAAAAAAAAGTTTGGAAAGTGAGCAGAGGCGGCATATTTAGCTCTGGTCTATTTTGAGTAACATGTTATCTAACCCTCTCCGCTCTGTCTGTCCTGTCTGCTCTCCTGCAAAGAGTTACCTCTTTCCTACAGGTTTATACACACATCTGTGTCTCTAGAGATTCCTCTTACAAGGAATTCTGGGGAAAAAAATAGAAATATTATTGCTTCCGTGTTTCCCTTTAGTAACTTTCAGTTAACTTTTAGATCTGTTGTTTGGAAACAGCGTGGATCTTCTTTCTTTATTCTAGACAGGAATAAACAGACTCTCCTCACCCTGGTCTTTGGCTTTAAAAAACTACTTGGTCATCTTTGGCAGGATGAGAATGATCATTTGGGTGGGGAGACACTGGCACAGGTTGCCCAGGGAAGCTGTGGATGCTTCATCACTGGATGGGTTTAGGACCAGGCTGGATGGGACTTTGATCAGCCTGGTCTGGTGGGAAGTGTCCCTGCCCATGGCAGGAGAGCTGGAACGAGATGACCTTTAAGGTTCCTTCCAACCCAAACCATTCTATTATTCCATGATTTATCAGCGTTCCTGAAGACTAGTTTGTACCACGATGGAAAAGATCTCAGGTGACGTGTTGTCTTGTGGAGTCTCACGGCCCCATCCTCGGCAAAGACGCTTTGTCTGAAGATGTATAAACGAGGAACAGGCACAATCTGTAATAGGAATGCAAAAAATTATGCATATGTGGAATTAATTTTTGTTTATGCACTTCCAGAGTTGTGGGCAAATGCTGCAGACAGCTCTGGAGTCCTTTGTTACGCCATGGAATTGGTACAGAGTGGGGTCAGTTATTCAAGCCTGCTCATCTTCAGCAGAGGGAGAGAGGTCTCCATGTGAGAACTTAATTAAATGTGCCCATAAAGGCCTTAATCCTGCACATCTGCCATGGACAGTTGCCTCAGTTCTATAGTTGTGGTTTTATTGATGTCTATCCATCTGTTAGACCAAAATGAGCCATGAGCTCATGTCACCTGGGCTATGGACAGCCAATAGACAGCTTGAACTTCTGACCATCATCAGCCGAGTGTGAGAAAATAACCGTGTGTGAAAACTGGGAGCATCTTAGTGGGCACTGTCTAGCTTTATAAAATGCCATGGTTTAGCGGTGCCCTGGCAGTGCTGGATTAATGGTTGAACTCAATGATCTTAAAGGTCTTTTCCAACCCAAACGGACCTGTGATATGGGAATGCATATATCCCGTGGGCCAAGCGAGGGGGAGGAACCTCCTGGCTGTTGTCCCAGGTGCCATCATCCTGGGCACTGGGTGTGCATGGAGCAGCCTCTTCCCAGCTGCCGGCAGCGTGACAGGAGAGGGACCCGTGAGCAGCGAGGAGCGGTCCTGGTGGCAGAGTGGAGCTTTGCTTGAAAACTCTTGTCCCCAAGAATGCAGCTAAGCCATGAGCAATCTTAGCAGTAGAGAAGATCAGTTTGCACCCGATGCGGGGGAGAGAAGAAAGCCAAAGGGCAGCTCTGGCCTCGTTCCCCACCTCTGAGGTGCTCAGAATGAGGGAGGAAGGGTGTAATCCTCACCGAACCACATCAGGTGGCTTTGAGGGGCGAGGTGACGTGGACGCTTGCTGAGATTTCTAGGTGCATGGAAGAGGGGGAAGGTCAGTCTTCGGGGATATTTTCAGGAAGAAGTGGCATCGTTTTGTTATAATCTAATATGCAAGAAGGCCAAGTCTAAGACTGTAGATCTGAAATACTCGGAGGGTAGGCGCTTCCATAGTAACTGTGAAAGAGATGTAGGCTTTGAATTTCAATTCCAGCTAGCACATTTAATAGTCTACGAGCTGGTTAGGATAGATTACTTCAGAGTAACTCTGCCCAGAATCTTGGTTTTTATTGGGACAGCGTGTTGTGAAAATGAGTTGCCTGCACGATCCCACATCTGCTCTGTTCTCCTGCCTCTTACTTGGCGTCATGATGTTTGCTTTGCAGTTTCTCTTGCTGTATAATCTCCACCCAGGGCAGTGGTGGAGTCCCCGTAATCCCTGGAGGGGTTTCCAAGCCGCGGAGCTGTGGTGCTGAGGGACCTGGGGTAGTGGTGCCCTGGCAGTGATGGTGGAGTGGTTGGACTCAATGATCTTAAAGGTCTCTTCCAGCAGAGCTTCCTCAGACACCTTCCCAGGTTGATTTCATGCCCTCTAGTTAAAGGACAGCCCTTTGAAAGCTATGGGGCCTGGACCAAGGTGGTTAAGATACAGCCTTAATGTTCCCTAGAGTGCAGCATTTTGATTTCTCTTGTTTTCTGCCTTCCTAGATCTTTAGGTGACTCCCAGATTCGCTTTATTTTTTAGCTTGATGTTCTCCATTGGTTTATTCTTCATCCTGTCCTTCTTTGTCCCTCTTCTCTTTCCTTCTTCCCTCTCCAGGAACGTATCTCAGGCAGCACCGTAGACATTCTGGTGGCTAGAAAACTGGCATTTTAGTGGGATCATCAGCTGCCTTTTTGAGTCAAGAAGGGCTTCTAATTAAGAACGTGGGCCTTTACTGTCAGTGATGTCTTTGAAACGAGATGCTGGCATTGCTCTGTGTCATCTGGGAGCGCGCTCAACCCATTTAAAGCCCCTCAGGAGCCATCCCTGACTCACTGGCTTCAAGACAGCGTTCAACTGATGGCTGACGTTTGTTTTCTGTGATGAAACTTCCCGTAGATGATCCCGAAGGCTGAGCAGCCTTTCCAAGGCAGACTGGCATGTTTCATGTAGAGAATAAGCGGGCGGAATGCCGCACGAATCGGCGTATGACGGAGGCTCGAACGGTTCCGTCGCATTTTCTTGCACAAACAGCCAGGCTCGTAACCATCGATGCCACCTGCAACTAAAACTGAGATAATCCCAGCCATTTGAGGAAGTCTTACATGATTAATATCCATTTCCTAGTCGCTTGCTGCAGCGAAAGATAATTAATTGTGAAGACGTTTTTAGAAGCAATGCAATATAATCTTCTCTAACCCAAAGCAAATGTTTAAAAAGTAAGAAAATGGATAATGCAATTAATTACGGGGATATTACAATAATCTAACCTCCTCGGTAGCAAGTTGGCGCCTAGGGACAGTATTATCCACACGTTAAATTGAAATGAACAGTAACATTCTCTTGCTCATCCCAGCCTAGGAAACGGCAGATGTAACGTGGCTGCAGCCCTGCGGAGCTGCTTAGGGTGAGATTTCAGAGCGGGTCTTGAAGGCCTGGATCTGTCTTCATCGGTAGCTACTCAGAGAAGGTCTGTCTCTATATATCCTAAAAGCCAGAGATTTACTTAAGATTTACCCTAAAGGTATCCCTAGGCTTTGTGTTGTCCCAGCGCTCCCGGATTTCACGGGTGGATTTGTATCTAGATGATGGGTAAATGAGGCCGTGTCCACCTCCTTTCCAGCTGTGACCCCTGTTCTAAACACACGAGCTCCACAGGTGAGGGTTCACCCAGCACGGATCCTGTGTTAATTGTAAACACCCTCTTTCAAACTCGGCCACGTTCTTTCCAGAGCAAACCTTAATGAAGGAAACATTAAACACAAGCACTTCGTGTTGAAAGCGCCACTTTACAGGAAAAAGAAGTAAAAGATGTTGTTGGTAGTGGGTTTGAAAACAAATCCCCCGTTACTGCAAGCTGGCGTGCTGGGCATTTTCTCGAAGGACTGTGAACTCTTAACCAAGGGGGTACGGGGTTTTAATTCACCTACAGTCTTTTGCTAGTATTACAGATGGCAGTAGGAGCTCAAGGTTAAATTACTTACCTGATATTCAATTAGACTTCCAACAGGTTGCTTATAACGTAACAAGAGAATGAGCATTTAAGTCGTACAAGTTGTAACAGTCAAGTGGTAATGCAGGAGCTGGTAAAATACAGCACCTGGGCAACCCTGTTGAGATAGTTTGAGTTGGCAGAGCTGGAGCAAGACCCGGCCCTGGGAGCGGGGTGATGTTTCGCACGGTGCCATCCGTCACGGCGACTGGGAGGTCGGCACCTGCGGCAGGACTTCAGAGGTAGCAGCGTTTCATTTCCTCTCCTTTATAAACAGAGCAAGAACTCTGCAAGCTACCCGAGCATCGAATCATACGTAAATAAAACTGAACAGAAAAGCCCCTAAAAACAAACCAAAAAAAAAAGCAACGACGACAGAAAAACACCCCAAAAACCGACCAAAAAAACCCCAACAACAATAAAGAAGTCCACCTTTGGACATGCAGGTCCGTAATCTGTAACTAGCTGCTCGCTTCATTCTGCAGCGTGGTCTGAAGGAAGTGTTTGGCTGTGATCTGCAGGGTTCGGAGCCCTGTATTTCGTCGTGCTTACGTTTCTTGCTGCATGTTAAGACCACGCTATTCCAACGGACGTGTCCTGCATTAGATAATACTACTGAGCACCCTTTTCTAATTTTCTTAATGCTGTGAGTCATTCAGCTTCTGGGCATTAGTTAAGTTGTTACATAGATGATTTCCCTCATAATTGTAGACAGTCTTGCTGCCTTGTTTTTTTCCGTTGGCAAACGGGGTTGTTTCACTAGTGGTAATGGAGTTGCCTGTTGCTGCCGCGAGCTTAGCCAGCTGTGAAGCTGCACTTCGGTTTGTCAGTACCCTGCGCTGGGTTGTGAAACGCAACCGATTAATTGTTCCATTAAAACGTGGCTGCTGGGCCCGATCCTGGGGGGTGTTCCTCTTTCTCCTGCTGCTTTACGTTTCCGTTTGGTTTAATGGCTGCTCAGGTTGGTTCTGTGTGATTTCCCTCAGCCAGCACTGCCTGTTCTTTTCAGGTACTTCAGTCAATATTTTCCACTCTCGCTTAAATTCAGGTTTCCGCTCGGGAGCTGTCACTGTACCAATCTCTTATTTCCCCCTCGACGATGCAGTTGAGGTGTCCAGGGGTGGAGGTCCGGGCTACAACACTTCTGACTCACCGTGGAGCAGCTTTCCAGGGTGTTACCCACCTTTAAGCATCAAAACGTTTGACCCGTAACCCGCCATTGACATAACAACTCCTTTGTGATTTATTTTTCTTCCCCATTGGCTCAGGTTGGTATTGCAGTGGACCTGTTGGGGAGTTAATAGCGAGCACGACAACTTTTATTTTCCAAATGAAACAATGCCCCCTGGTGCTCTAGGATTCGGCAGGTCTGGTTTTCCAGTCCAAATAAAAAATAAAAGCAAATAAAATCTTTTCAGACAGATACTTCTATGCCCTTAAATCTGCCAGCTACCACTCAAATGCTGTCGCCGTGACTCCCGGGGAATGGGGAAGAGCAACAAAGAGGAGGCACAGGGAGAGGAGTGGGGGATAAAAGCACACTGGAGAAGAGCCAGGCAGGGTGAGAGCGAGTTAGCGAAGAGAAAAAGAAAATTAAAGGGTCAAGACGAGAAACAGCCTGATGAAAGGAACAGAGAAGAGTCAAAACTGTCTGCCTAATGAAATGTAAAATCTAGATAGTGATGGAGAAGAAGAAATAATCTTTAAAAATTGAAGTAATTTTTATAAAAAGGTTGGATTTAATAAAGGTATTACGGAAGAAAAGGGCAGTGAGGATGAGCGTGAAGAATGTGATCAAAAGCATTAAATTAACATGGCAAATCTAAACAGAAAAAGAACATAGAAAGTGTATATTAATTGCAAGAATACTACAGAAATTAGTTGAATAAATGCAGTTTGGTATTTCCTGTGCGCTACCAAAACAAGATTATGGATAAAGAAATTGAAACCAAAGTCCCTTCAGAGTAAAAATACAAACAAAGCTGATAAGCAGTGAAATGAAACGGTTGCTCTGTCTTCAGTGTCAACTGTCACTCGCCTTTGATTCTTTAAAAACCGAGACACTGAAGTACAGAATGATTCCTGGGGGGCACAGCACACAAACGTGAACCCCCAGAATGTCTCTTGTCCCCTTTGCAGGCGGCAAGCCACGAGGGGTGATGGTTTTACATTAAAAGAGAGGGGATTGAGACTGGAGAGAAGGCAGACATTTTTCACACCGAGGGTGGGGAGAGCCTGTGCCAGGCTGCCCACAGAGGTGGTGGCTGCCCCATCCCTGGCACCATTGCAGGGGAGGTTGGCCGGGGCTCTGAGCACCCTGCTCTAGTT
>WTSP01020056.1:68208-80807 GCA_025331215.1 Actenoides lindsayi
CCTGCTCCCTGCAGGGGGGTTGGACCAGATGAGCTTGAAAGGTCCCTTCCCACCCAAAGCAGTCTGGGATTCTATGACACCTGCAGCACCTTGTTAAGGCGGGACAGGACTTTCCCCATTACAAACTATGAGAAAGTCTGGCTTGAAGAACTGCTGCGCGCGGGCAGGGGCAGAGCTCAGGGAAAGAGGAGGAGGAGGGAAAGGGTACAAGTGAAATGGGAAACAGAGTGGGGAGGTTTTGGAAGAAGAGGAGGGATGTGAGGAAAGAGCAGAGAAGCACGTCTAGGAAGAAGAAAGAGGAGGCTCGTTGCGGCAAGTGAGGACAGAAGACAGGGAGCACAGAGTGCCGCGTGTTTCTGCTGAAATAAAGCCCCTGATAGCCTGTGCTGAGAGGAGAAAACTCAGTTCAGGTGGAGAAAGGGAGAGGTTAATCCAGGCTGGTGGCAGAAGGAGCTGATGCAGGACGGAATGGGTGTGTGATGGAGACTCCAGGTACAGGACTGTTTCTCTTAACGTGTGCAGGAGGCTGATAGCACTGGAAGGAGAGGGAAACCAGGTATCAGGGAAGCCAGTGCGAGTAACAGTTGGCAAAGGAAGGAGCCCCACTGATGCACCGTACAGCTTACAAACGTTACGGCTTTTGAAACATTCACCCTTCGTTCCTCACAGTCGCACTTCCATCTGACGTTCTCCTCTCTTTCCGCGTTACCAGGGTTTTTTAAACAGGAACAACGTCCCACCACGCTTCCTGAGGTTTCCTGGATTTATTTGTTTGCTCTTTATTACGTAAGGAAAGATTTCTGCCTGTTTGAATGTATTTCTGGGGGGAGTGCTGACAGCCTTATCCACACTTCACTTGTCAGTTCTAGGCCAGACAGTTAATATGATTTCCTACTATGAGCTACTTACTGCGTACAGTTTTAACATGTGTTGCAGGAGGCAGTGTATTAAAGTGCAGAAATGAAAGAGATGGGTATGAGGCAAGAATCGTTGGGTTCCCTTAGGTGAAGTCAATTAATGTGCAGCCTAAGTCATTGCCCTTGCGAAACTTTGCATTTCATTTTGTGTAGGACCTTTCTGGGAATTTTCAGCCTCTGATAAAAACTCAGCCAAAAAAAGGGCGTTTTCAGTGGGTTTCTAATCTAAAACTGTGCAGATTACTTTCCCCCCCCAGTGGTGTTTACTTGCCTTTTGGCTTTTTAGGCAATGCCCCAACCAGTCATTACAAGCAGTAGCTGGATTTATGGATATGTCCTTCAACACACAAGTTAGAAGAGCTGGTGTGTGCAATATCAACCTACAATTGCGGAGATAATTTGGCCTAAAAAAAGGCAAAGGAATAAGATTTGCTAGAGAGCAACATTTCGTAGCTACTGAGTTGTTGAGTATTGGTATTTTGTGGGTATTTGGGAGTCACCCAAATGAAATTACTGGAGGACATAAAAAAAAAAAGAGGCCTTTGTGGTGACCGGTTTACGACGCAAGTTAGAGATCTTAGCAACAAAAAGCTCGTGTGCTTTTACAGAACATTAAAAAAAAAAGGTATTTTTATTAAAAACCCAGAAGTTCTTGACATGAAAAACTTTTGACAAAAGGATTGCGTTTTTCTGCGGAAGAGGGGAAAAAAAAAAAAACCACTGTAAAAAATCAGCGGTTGATTGGTTGGTTGGTTTGTTTTCATCAGCATCTCTCCCAGTTTGTCTCCCGTTACCACGAGAGTCTGTCTTTGCTGTACTGCTCTTTTTGGGAGCGCAGATAAACTCTCTCTCCTCGGCGTGCTCAAAAGTGTATTTGCTACTTTTTCCTGGCTCTTTTCCCCTTGTCTTTTACGAGGGGAGGTTTTCGGCACCGCGGCGTGACATCGCTTCACCCAGGCAGAAGTACCGGTGGAGGCAGCGTCAGGTTTTTTCCCATCCCAGGGCTCTCGTTTCTTCTTCGCCGAGGCGATGCGTGTCTGCATCTCTCTGGCGAGCCGTGGCCCGCTGCATCCCTTTAGCTCCTGGTTACCCTCCCAACAGGGCTCGGGTAGGAGCAGCGGCTGGGCCTCTGACCCCCGCGGGAGGTGCCGGAGCTGCGCGTTCCAAGGTCGAGGAGAGAACGTTGCTGGAGCTCGTTCTGCAGGGAATGCGTTGTCACACCGTGTGTATTAAATTTTCCAGGTTGCAGGAGGTCGCGGAGGCAGATCGGCTTAGACCGGCTATTTAAGGCGTGCGTCGTTTTATAAGTACCAAAAAAACCCCACCGTGGACAGATATTTAGAAGATAATATTTTTTCCCCGTCCTCATAGATATGAACCACCTAATGTTATGAGCAGGTCTGGGGGGAGAACTGGAACTGCTGGGGAAAAAAAAAAACCCAGCTAGACTCACTGCCTTTCTCCTGTCCTAAGTTTCCCATGTTCTCTCTCTCATAATGCAAGGAGACACTCCAGACACCACATTTCTGGGGATTACCTTTCTTGGGGTTGAAGCCTTTGGCCTCATTCTTTTCCTCACAGTTAAGAGTGTTCATAAGCCCTTGGAAAGACACTGTCTGTCATGTCTTGTTGCTTAAATATTGTGATCGAGCCTGTGAATAATCTCAAACTGCTTTGACATGTTCATAATAGCTTTTGTTCTACTTCTGTACCCATCCATTCCCATCCCTTGAAGTCCCCCGGCACGGGGCGTTCCGGCTCGGACCTGGCACGTGATGGTGTCACTGGAGAAGCTGCGGGAAAATCAGGCGATACCTTTCATTTTCGGGGACGGTTTTGAAGGTGAAAGTGACCCCTCTGCTGCAAGCGATGTCACCAGAGCTTTTTCTCGGCGGCTGGCGGGGGGTTTTTTTTGGGTGAAAGTTGCCGGGAAGCCCCCCGCGGAGGGACGGGGTCTTGCGGGGCTGTCTCGGCTCTGCTCGGGGCGGCGGGGGCTGCGCTGACGCCAGATGCCAATCATACACCAGCGGTGGATTTGCAAGATTATAGGACAGGGGAAAAAAAAAGATGAAGGTTAAGCACAGGGCACAATAGAGATTACTTATGGTAATGAATTGTATAATTTTTCTAGACAGATCTGGATTAATGTTTATCCCGGGCAAGAGATTACGGGATGTCTGATTCTAGTTGTAAACAGACATTATTAAACAGAAGGTTTATGTTCATGAAATGCGACTATGGGTGTTAAAGCACTTATGATTTATTATGTGCAAAGAGAAAAATTAACCTGTTCATCTGCTGGAGTACGAGATGCGCTGTGGATTTTTGCATAATTTGGAAGGCATCTGCTCCTTCGGAATACAAATAACCAGGGAAATGAGAAGGATTCTCCTCTCACACTGAGCCGAAGCCCAGGGATGTTAAAATGGTGTAGCCAGCAAAAGAACAGCTCTTGTGAGCATTTACACAGCAATAATATTTCTACGAGAGATAACGTTGGCAAAGTCTGTTCACTTGTGAATCTTTAGGGTATTTTCTTTATAATTTAAAAAAAAAAAAAAAAAAAAGTTAATGTTCAGCAAGCTTAACAAATCACCTTATCTGGGGAGTTGAGATTGAACCAGAACTGAAAACATAATTTTTAGAGACCTTGAATTTTTAAAACATTAATTTTGTTTAATCTATTTTTTCACTTAATATATGTCGCGGCCGAGTTTTCTCCTGCTTTATGGTGTCACTGCTGCTCAGTGTGAGAGAGACAGAGGTACAACTCCCACATTTTTTTTTTTGACACTGCCTTGCCTTGGTAGCTAAATAATCACACCGGAGTCGGTGACTTCTGTGTTTTGGGCCAGATGAAAAATCTCACTTTCAGGGAGCGGTGGACAAAGTCCACCTTTTGCTTTGCTCCACTTTTTGCTTTGCTCCTGTGATGGAGTAGACATTGCAACTTCATTACTTGCTAACAAGGGAGTAGCTTTCCGCTGTGAAAAGCGAAGAAAAATTGCAGTTATCAAAAATCTGTTCATGCTATTTCTGGGCTGTATTTGGAGCCAGCTGATTTTTGCATAATGCCATTTGGAATTATCCATTTAACAATGATGGATGATACAACTGCGTTGCTCCACTTTGCAACCGATCCATCTACTTACGGATTGCGTTGGACACGCTGCTGGTGCTTTAGTTGTAAAATTCACTCAGATATGTGAGAAATTTGTCTGCTCAGTCTTACTGACTTCACAGAGGCTTCTCAGATGAGTAAAGAGGCTCCTCTATAGAAGCAAAACCAGACCAATCTGAAAAAACATAGGAAGGTGGAGCAAAAAGGCCCGGGAATATTATGAGGTCTGTTAAGTGAATCAGAATTTAAGCAATTAAACCAAGTGTGAATAAAACCTAACCTGGCAAGACGTTCTGAATGCTTCAGTTAAAAAAGTTGCCATCTTAAATTGCCATCAGAATGCTTCGTATCGCTCTTTCCCACGTCTGAGCTGTGTTGGACATTTGGTACAACAAAATATACCAAAGGAAAAATGTAACTTTAACATTTGTCACGTTTTGCCTAATTATCAAATTTTACAGCGTCTGTGAAGTGTGAGTCCGGAGTCAGAGTTCCTGAACAAATTAATTAACCAGTAAAAGTTCCCGTGGGCTTTGTTAATGGTTCACTGAGGCATCTGAGGCCGCTGAGAACTTCTGGAGGTAGCCGGTGATGTTGGTTAAAGTCCTCCAGGAAGCCGGGGTCAGCTGCTTAAAAGTTGGTGCAGCGAAGCCTTGTGTTTGGGGAGGCACTAAAATACCCGCGTCGCTCTTTCCTTCACTGCCTCTGGGCAGACCTAGGAGAGATAAGTCATGGAGATGACCTCCATCTTCCAAAGAGAAGGAAAGCTGGAAATGAAGACACATCTCTGTTATCAGTCTGCTGCGGGTTGTAACTTGAGCTGGTGTTATATTTTCCCCTGAAAGCCGCGTAGCTTTGACACGGTGTTTAACGGTGTTGAGCTTATTGCTGCTGAGCTAAACACGGCTGAAGCGAACGATGACCCTCCCGTCTTGGCCGCAGCAAAATGTCTCCCCGATGTCATCCCGCAGACTTGGAGCATTAAGTTAATTTTCCCCTGGATTTCTGAGCTGCCTTCTTTTTTCACCCGGCGGAGAGCTCGTGAAGAATACAGCTTCTGACCGAATGACAGGACATGGAGGGTGAAATGAGACGCAGTCAATTAGAAGATGACAAAAAGCCTGTCTAAATATTTGTCAGGATGCTACTTACGGGGCGTCGTGTCCAGCCCGGGAAGTGAAAGGCCATGCTCGGGACTTAATAGTTGGGGGTGGGGGTGAATGGGTAAATCATCCGGATTCTTTACGGGCTTGGAGGGGATAATTGAGGGTATCGAGTGGGTTGTTATGCTCCCGGGGCTGGTGATCCCTCTGGTGTAATCTCAGATTAGTTCTTTTCCTCTATTCACTTAATACAGAATTAACCGCCACAAAGTTTTCTGGACCACTTGAGGAAATGCTGTTGTTATTTGACTGCTGGAGGATGGATAGCGCCGGGGTTTATGGGAGGCACCTTAAAAAGAGGGGTTCCACCTTCCCCACGATGGAAAAAAAACCCCAAACCACCAGAAAACAGACGAACAAACCCCCAGAGAAATGAAAAAGCTGTGGCACACGTGTCATCTGTCGGGCTTGGGCCGGGAGGGTTCCTGGGTTTCCAGAGGACAAAAGGATGTTCTTGAAAACTTAACGTTCGGAATCAGCAGTCGGTGAGATGGCAAGAGATCGAGATCTGCAGCTTGTTTTGGCTGCATCTCTTTCTCGGTTAATTGAATTTCCAGCAACTTTTTAAAGAGAGCAAAACTCTGGCTTGTGATTTCCCACTCAGAAAGTTTTCGTTAGGAAAATAGGAACTGTAAATGCAGGACAGCAGGTTTACCTTCGCTTTTTTTCATTCCAGTGGCAGCAGTTCGAGGGAGAACGGGACGATGACAGGGTTAATCCAGCTACATAAAAATCCTTGCTGTGTATGATAGTAGTAAAGCTTGTGATCCCTTGATCTTTGATTAGATCCGAGCTAGTAAATACCTTGCATTTAATCAGAATGAGTTGTTCTGCATGTAGTATAAGTCACCTTCGCAGATGGGATGTAGCAGAGGAGTTGTTGGTGAATATTTGGTTTAATCCTTCCCCGAGCAAGCACGCTTTATGTTTCTTTGTTGTAAATCAGATTCGAGCAACTAAAGACCAGCACGAAGGAAAGACATTTACTTGCAGTCAGGAATAGGGCAGTGTGGAAACCTCTTTTTTTTTCCCCTTTTAAAGAAGAACGTAACTTACTCGTTTCTTAAAAGGTGTTTTACAGTCTTCCATAAACATAACTAACACACCGTGGCTGCTTTTTTAGGCTGGGATGCAAATACCGGTGTCTCGAATTTCATCTTAAACTGTTGCCATGCGTTCCCAGCTTAGGACACTATAAATATACGGATTTGTGATGGTAAATATTCGGCCTCTATTACTATTTGATATTTTAAAGCTATGTAGTGAGAACGGTAGGTGCTCCGTGTGCTGGAAAACTGAAACTCTTAACACGTTCTCCGTGGGGCTAGTTGGTTTGTGTGGTATGTCAGCGTCCTATTTACCTAAATCTGTCATAATTGCCTTCCAATACATCTTCCTCTGACACGCCAAATATTGCAAGTGAGAGGAGACTTTGCCGGGAGATTTCCTACCCCATGTCTTTTTTTTTTTCTGTGTGTGTGTTCGTAACTCGATGGTAATAACTGGGCGACCTGTGGTCAAATGCATCTCAATTTCTCTCGCTTATTTTTCCTAATCACCACCCAGAGCCTGCCGTGCTCGGAGGTGTGATTAGATTTAACCTGCCATCGTAGCTGAAGAACTTTCTGCACATGATATTATACACTGCAAGCATGATATGTGTAGGTAGTGGGTCTACGTGCAATACAGAAACAGATAGCGGGGTGAGTTGCTCTCATGCCAAAGTTTATTCCTGCTTTTATTTTTTCTTTTTCTGTTTTTTAACAGGAAGACTGGAGAGCCCCCGCTAATAAACGGCTGGATTCCTTACCTTGGAAAGGCTTTGATTTTTAGAAAAAATGCTTTCAAATTCTTACTGGATCAGCAAAAGAAACTTGGAGATATTTTCACTGTACACATTGCTGGTGAGAAATATTTTAGTATTTCTCTTGACTTTTTTTCCATCAGTGAAGTTAAATCCTAACTGAAATGTTTAGTTTAGAATCTTCCTTAACCAAAAAAAAAAAAAAACCCTACATTTTTTTTTTTGTAGCATAGGCCAGTAAAAATTACTTCGATTCACATGTATTGTATGCATAATAACTATCTGTAGGATATAACTCTGAGCCCATGGATTTCTCTGCAGCTGTAGGTATCTGTGCATACTGACAGGGTTGGTAGGCATGCGATGTAGGAACGTAGATTTTGCCAGCGCGGTTAACTGTGTATTGTTGTGGCTTTTTTCCCTTAAAGAAGGGAGCACTAACATCATCTTGACACCGCACAGAAAAATATCAGATTAAATTTAGAAAACACTTCAGAAAAAAAAAAAAAAAAAGTGCAGAATATGTTCTCACACATTTTACAACTGGTTGACAGGAACACAAGGGAATGAATGACACATTGACTCAGTGATACAATCAGGACTGGAACACAGAAACTTCCCGTTGCCAGCCTCTTGCTCTGCTCGTGCTTGCTGAAAATAACAATATAATAAAGCACGATCTAACCTTGCTGCTTTCTGTGTTTATAGCGGTATTACTACTACACGAGCTCAGATGCAAACAGTTGAGTGAGCTCACGGAGACGCTGAGCTGTAGAAGGAAGACACAGAATCCAACTGGAATCTTGAATGAACCTTAGCTATATAAATTTACACACAGCCATATATATGCACGGATGCGCTTCTTACTAAAATCGATTGCAAATCCAGGGTTTTCCTCTGCTCAGAAAAAGGCAAACTCAGTGCACTGGATGTAATGGATCTTTTGCCCCTTTACGTGCTGATATCCTTGTTCAAACAATCAGCTTCAGGGTTCATCTTGTTCGTAGCTATTCCAGTATTTTTAGGGAGTTTCAAATGAAAATGTAAAGTCTGCTTTGTATTTCTTAGCAGTAGCTTTATATTTCTATATAAGTCTTATTTTACAATGAGAAAAATAATTCTTTTCTTCACAAGTCAATTAATTAAATTGCAAGCAGTATGTTTACTTAATATTTTTTTTATTCCTCTTACCAAATCTGTTCTTTTTTTTTTTAACTTGAGCATTTTTACTGCTATTAAATATGTGATTTTTTTTTTCTCTTTTTTACTCATTCAGGGTTTTTTCTTTGGAAACTGGTATGCTCTGATTTTATTTTATTTTTTTCCATCTTGAAAGGGAGTTTGACACATCATAAGAGCAACTTTTGTTGAAATACAGTCTTTTTTATTGCTAGTGTACATTCACACTGTGTGCAGTTGCAGCTTCTTACGAATACAGATTAATAATTACAATTCAGAGGCTACCTTAATAAGTAAGTAGTAAGGTAAGTAAATTACCATGGTAAGGTAAGTAAATTACCTTAGTTAGGTAATCTCTGAATTGTAATTATTAATCTGTATTCATAAGCATTCATCAAAACAGATACAGTCATCCTTAATGTCTTTAATCGAACATTTATTTCCCTTTCACCCTTCTATTATTTTATGCAAGGCTATGTTTAGAGCTTTGGGTTCTTAAACGGTCTACAAGGATAATTTGGTTGCACAAAATTCTCTTTGCACGCTCAACAAAATTTCGTTTCAGGCAGTCTCCCCGTGTTTGGGTGTTTTGAGGAAGCCTTCCCCGGGAACGACGGGGGGGAAACGGAGGCAGCTCTGGGTGTCAGCTCAGCTTTATGCAGGGAAATCGGGGATTTTGTGGCTTTCTCGTAGCAGAGGCACCACTTCAAAGTCTCTCTTTTTTTTTTTTTTTTTTTTTTGGTATAAAAATACTGACCGTGGAGACTTCACGCAGGAGAAACAATTTGTCATCCACGAGTCAAGGAAGAAGCCGAAGGGAGTTAGTCCCTCCTCTCGTGCCCCGATCCGAAGACGAACAGGATTTCTCCGAGTCTTCCTGATTTGACAAAGATGATGTTTATCTGTTGGGCAAACACGGCGTAGCCTCGCTCTATAGGGACTACCATTACTTTACCCCCCTGGTGGGTGTCTAAAGGTCCTGTCAAAAAATTCTATCAATATGTATTGTTCTAATTATTGGTTCTCAAACTAGTTCATTTGGAAAATGCGGAACGATGCTCGGGAGTTTCCGGCGTTGCCCCGTACCGGTGATGCGATTTCGCTGATTGTACTCTCCCGTGTGATGAGCAAATGATTGTCATCCCTAAAAGTCGCAAGGGACGTGGATGTCATCTTAATAAAGAAATTAAAAAGCACATCTTTCGATGAGAAACAATGTAAATTCCTGACCTGTCGCAGAAAATAGTTCTCTAATTGGTTTTGTGTGGTGGTGCAGCAGAATCGTTTTCCCCAAACGTCATGCCAGCGCAGCACCACTGTACATCATTGTCAGCAGTTCAGCAGAATCTCCCTAATAAGAGGACGATTACGTAAATGCGATCGTCTCAAAAAAATAAAAAGAGAGAGAGAGGGGAAAAGAAAAGAATACGGAGGGGGAAAAAGAGAGAGAGAGAGTCTGTGGCGTTGAGCTGATGGTGCTTCCCAAGCCAACCTCTCTGCCTGCTGAGGGTCAGCAGCGTAGGCAGACGGCTGGCTCAAGAGCTCCAGACAGTTTTGTCGTCGTTTCTGGGGATTAAACTTTGTCTCCTTTTCCTGCCAAGTTGTTAGGAATGAATGTCGGACCTTGACAACACTCTCTGCCAGGCTAACTCAACTTTTACTAAAATAATCTCGGCGGTTTTGCCCGAGCACACTTGCCTTTTCCAAGAGGCTGCTGCTAAGTCATTCTTTCCTTTTAAAATCAGGGTACACCTCCAGTAACGTACCACATTTTCCTCTCTTCGGCACAAGGTAATTTACGTGAACTCCTTCCCAAGCTGAAGCCTGCTGCAAGCATTACCCAAATAACATCCATCACTAGATGCCATCTGAAATGCTTGTCTTTCATCATTAGCATTAAAAAGCTCCAGAATAAATTATTAGAGTAATTTCTTAACTATCATACATATACTGGCTTCTGTGTTCGGATTTACCAAAGTTGACAATTTTCATATTTTCCACATCAATCTTCTATTTCTAGGAGGCTGCAAAAACTAAATGGAGATAACCAGGCTCTTTGCAGCACGGGCGTAATGCAGGCTGAAGGATTGTTGGATGGGGAAGTCTGAATTCCCTGTAGCCACATCTAAAAAAAAAATAAATCAGAGGGCTTTTTACAGAAACAAGGATACATCTCTTCTTCTGACTAGTTTCTATGACACTCGGTGACTGAAACTATTGGGATTTGGAGTGTGATATTTCTGCGTGGATATGTCCACTTGGTTTGGGTTGTTTTTTTTTGTGCTGAAGGATTTTTCACGATCTAACAAGGAAATGCTGGGTGCTCAGTTGTTTCTATGTCAATATCTAAGGCTTCCTGATTTGTGGAGCATGTGATGTGCCTCCACTTTGGGCTGATCTGACATTCACCTTTAGCAGTGCTGTGTTGGAAGCTCATGAGCATCAAGATTTCGGTTCAGTTTCAGAAAAGACTACTTTCAGGAGAGTTCTTGGCATTAGCTGCAGTGGCAAGGCATGGGAGGGGAGTGGAGTGGGGAAGCTGCCTTGCGAAATACCAAATAATAACTGGAAACTTGTGGAAAGATTTGCATTTGCTGGTGTCTGACACCACCAGGGACCATTAAGTGGGAAGAGACCTGAACAGGGAGAACAGTGGGATTTAAAAAGCAAAACGAAGGACCGTGTTGACACTCGGAAAATTTAAAATCCGAAGTTGAGGTGAGAAAGTTTGTTCCAGTTTGGATGTTTGCTGCTCAGGGTAGAGGAGGTGTTGGGGCACGGGTTTGTAATTAACAGTCTGTTCTGTGTGGAGGAGATGGGGGTAACTGGTGTAGCTCCGGGGTGCATCTGTGCACGGCTGTAATTGCTACAGGCTCACGGACCCGCTCCCACAACAGCAACTTACTGACTGCACTTAATTAGCTCTAGATTTTAGTCTTTTTTTCCTAACGAAATGATCTAAAATTAGGTTCTGGGTGAGGTACGTGAACAAGCTGCCTTTGTTCTAGAGGGGTTCCACGTTTCTGAGTCTATCGACCTTTACTACAAAAGCATTTTGCCTTATGTGTTTTTTATATATATTGTTGCCTTGCAGTGACGTGGTCTGGAGCCTGAATTGATGTTCAAAATGAGTTATATTTCAGTATGCACTTACTTTTTTGCTACCAGGAACCTGATGAGAATAATAAAAATTGGGATCTGTGACACTCTGTTTCTCAGATATCTTTTTCTTTTTTTTCTTTTTTTTTTTTTTTCCCCAAAGTATAGGCTAGTGTTGAGTGAGTTCCGATTTACAATTATTGCTAAAATTGTTTGTTTGTCTGAAAACCCACTTGCTGAAAATAATTTCCTTACTTAAAAATGATAAGAATCGCTGTGCGTTTGCTAAGTGTCTGATTAAAGATCACAAAGAAACTCATATTTTGCATCAGAAATAAGCAGATGGTGGACAGATGGTTTAAATTAATATTAATTAAAAATCTTAACTTAAATTGTTTACCCTGTAAACGCAAAGTTAGGAAGCCAGCTTTCATCTGTAGGGTTAATAACACTCCCAGTCTATTTATTAAAAATCTCTCCAGTGGGCATCCTTTCCAAGCTTTGGTCCCAAAGATGGTCCCCACGACAAAGAGCGTGGCAGTGGGTGCAAGGTGGGAAGGGAGAGAGCAGTTCTGGGACTCTCAACAAAGACCCTACAGAAGTCAAGACTGAAAATTCCTGCCACCCTCGGTGGTCTGGGAAGGAAGAAACGGTCGGAGAAGAGAACTGGGGATGCAGAATCTCTTTGTTGTGCCGATTGCTCGATGTATTTATGCTTTAAAAATTAATTTACACCTACAGTTGACGATGCTATAGTAAAGCAAATTCTGCAAGTACCTTAAAAACCTTCACATGCTGCTGACAAAGAAAGGGGGTCAAATTCTATCTCGATTTAGCCCTTGTGTTTCCTGACTGGTTTGATGGGATCTCAGTGGATGTAACTGGGGGGAAATTACAGAAGCTGGTAACTGCAGAGGAAGTCCAGAGCACACTCAGATTTACCATAGAGCCCTGTGTGTACATACAAGTCAGAATACAGAATAGCTATGATAATTCCAATATCACTATATGGTAACCATGGATACTTGTTGACATTTTTAGTGGTAGTGACTACTTTATCTCAGGACATCTGTCACAGAGCCAAATTTGGTCCACGGTTAAGCATGTAGTGTTCCCATTAACATCAGAGGAGATTTGACTCTTTAGTGAGACAAAATCAGGCTGTAAGTGCTGGAGGCTTTGCTGTTTTCCTGAATTTATGGCCAGGATAGGTGAGAGCCTGTGCCAGGCTGCCCAGAAAGGTGGTGGCTGCCCCATCCCTGGCATCATTGCAGGGGAGGTTGGCCGGGGCTCTGAGCACCCTGCTCTAGTTGCAG
>WTSP01020057.1:0-28927 GCA_025331215.1 Actenoides lindsayi
CTTGACCTGCTGGCCATGGTTCTTTTGATGCAGCCCAGGATATGGTTGGCTTTCTCGTCTGCAAGCTCATATTACTAGGTCATACTGAGCATCTCATCAACCAACACCCCCATGTCTCCTCAGAGCTGCTCTCAATCTATTCTCTGCCTAGCCTGTACTTGTGCTTGGGAGTGCCATAGCCCATATGCAGGATCTTTCACTTGGCCAGGTCCCTCTGGATGGCATCCCATCCCTCCAGCATGTCAACCACACCACACAGCTTGGTGTTGTCGGCAGACTTGCCAACTTCAACTTCACTGTCCATGTCACTGGCAACAATGTTAAACAGCACCAGTCCCAATAACCAACCCCTGAGGAACACCACTCATCACTGGTATCCACATGATCAACATAAAATGTGACTTTCACAACAAGAAAATTGCACAAAGTAAATATTGATGGACAAATGACATGACAAATGAAAATGTTATTATTAATAGAATATGCTAGTAATATGCATAAGATGCATGAAAAACACTTCAATAAATTACTATGTTGTAGTGAATGAAAAAAATTTCTAAAGTTCACTGCAATTTAAGTTCTAGCCTACACAGTATCTACCTTTTTTTTGTTCTGAGAAGGATAAAAAAAAAAAAAAAAGAAAAGGTATAAAAGGAAATTTTGGTGGAATAACCGGAGAACCTTTCTTAAAGCAAAGTCAAGAGTCCACTAAAGAGTATGTTAATCCATCAACTGGAAATGACCAATATAAAACTAGTAAAACAGACTACTTTCATATGTGTTCAGTGGCTTAAGATAACTATAATGCAAGTAACAATCTCTGTCCTTAGAGAAAAAGAACTTGACATTTTTTTCTAAATATATATTTTTCTTTAATAACGGTTTTCTTTAAAATGGTGGAAATCACTCATTTCACTAGTTTTCTTATAAGCTTCAGAAATTAAGTTCACACTTGGTATTTGCAGTTCAGCCAGCTCTAGTGTTTACTGATTCTTCAGTAATATTTTTAATTAGAAAAACAAAAAGTGACAGAAAAAATGATGATGCTTTACATAAGATAGGATAACACTTTCCAAAGACATTATGCCACATGACATTGGGACATTGAAAAGACACTGAAACAAGTTCACAGAACTGCTCTAAGTCTATTAGTATCCATTCATTAGTATAAATGATGTCAAAATCTTGCACATTATTTTTGTTCACAAGTGTATGCCTAGTTTTCACTTACAGTCACCACTCCACAACTATATCCAGATACAAATGATAAACCACGTTCACTCATTTCATGATATGATGCTTTTCCATAAGACAAAAATGGGACTTGCAGTTGGCCATGTCTCTCTCCTCATTTTGTCTGTATAGCTATGGTGGCTGTTGGAGAAACTGACAGTCTGCTCTTTTTTGCATAAAAGAGGATAATTAATATTACTAGTGAGTATGGCAAGTAATTTCCTTTTTTTTTTTTTTCCTTTCTTTCTCTCAGCCATCCTAGTATTTCACTGACAACATATTGCTAATGAGGGAACTACATACCAGAGAAATCATGCAATAAGAAGATATCTAGAGATGTGAACATTAATATTAAATATCATTTGCACAAGTGTATATGCTAACCAGAAAGAGAGCACAAAGTGCTTTCCATCAATAATGTACATGCAGTGATGACTTCCCATTTGAACGTATGAATTCAACATCACCACAAGGTGCCAGTTCACAAAGTTTTGCAGTGCAGACAAATATTTGGTGCTACACTATCATCCCTTCGTGTAACAACTTATTGTCATGGGCTGTGACCTGAATATGAATATAAGGTATCTTGCATGGGAGGCGGAAACCTCTACACTGGGAGCTTCAAAAAGATAAACAAACACTCAGCTGAAGGCAAAGCACATGGCTGGCAGCTGGCAGAGTTACCTGTTGAGTGAAGAAGAATCCTTGCTGGCATTGGAGTTATACATGAGCTTCAAAACTGGCTGTGTGAAGGGGGATGGAAGCACTCATTGATGTCCTACATGGTGCAGCTTTCTTCAGCAGCATAAACAAAGGCCTGCAGAGCATCCCACAGACAACATGCCTCTTGTCTTTTTTTGTGTTACCCTTCCCCACTACAGCCCTCTGTGCTCACTGCCTCCCACTCCCCCTCTTTTTGTTGCTGAGCATGAGATTTATAAACCCTTTGAAACATGTTGTTTCCAGATGCAAGTTCCAAGTGCCCCATCAATGGCTTCCTGCCCTGCTCCAAAGGCCGAGCATAGGGAGGCACACACACTTCCCCCACGAGCTAACCCTCCATTGCTCACTGAAATCCTCCAGAACTTGCTCTCTTCCCGGCAGAAACTGGCCTGCATTCCCTTGCTTATCACAGTGAATGGCCAGCTTGCCAGGACCCCTGCTTTTCCACTGATTAGGTGTCTGGGTCTAGCATTTCCCCTGGTCTTTCTAACAAGCTGGTACTAGTGCTACTTCTGCACTCCTTTCCTGCACCGGCATGTAACAGAAGAAAAACCTCATGGGTCTGAATGAAATACTGCGTTACAGTATTAATGAACTGTGTCTTGAGCACTTAAGGATGAAGAGGCAATGTTAATTATTTCTGCAGACAAGTACAACTTAAAAGCACAAAGGAGAGCACCTTATGTGACATACCTGTTAGGAGTCTTTGAAAGCATTCCAGCATCCTCACTAAGCCAGGCCAAAACAGATTAATAGAAGAAACCCAAACAATAGTTGCCTCCTGTGAGTTTAAAAGCAGAAAACTTTTTTTTTTACAAAAGCTGTATTAACCATCAGCTGCAATTATGCCACACAAAAGGAAAAGACTAAAAAAATTTTACTTATGTGCAGAAAATAAAAAACCATAAAATGTTACTTCAGCATTTTACTTTCACTACTTCTCTTCTTTGGAGATGGAGGTTGTTTAAAAATAAGTCAAATTAGAGCAGGGTTGGGAGGTAAAGAAACTTCTTTAGTGAAGAAGTTTCTGCTTAGTAGGATTACAGAACAGCTTTCTGATATCCACAGGCCAAGACACATCATGCTTAGTCTCTGTGTATAGCTGAGCATCCTCACACACACTGACCACCAACGAGATGCCCTGGTGGCTGTCCAGGGACCAACATGTAAGGTTGGCAGCACATTAGGACTGAACCTAGAATACCCATTTAGTTACAGTTTTTCTATCAGGGCAATGGCAGGCAGTGGAGAAGAGAGACTGGAGACCACATACTCACCACACTACATCTGACATGTGTCCTTGTGGGATAGCTCTCTCAGTCCATAAAAGCATAATTTCCAACTGGATTTGAAACTGAGGATCCCCCTGCCCCTGCTCAGCTGCTTGCCAGCTGATGCACGAGGATGTTAGCTGCATTCACTCCAAAGTCAGGTCACTGGTGGGCTTCATACTACACACTGTCATCTGTGTTTCTGCTCCCAGACTGCTGTATTTTGGCACCTGTTGTTGAGGGTGGTGGGCTGGGCCCATTCCTCGCACTTTGAAGCCCCACAGCCAGGAAGCTAATCTTTTTGCACGAGGATTTTATCCCTCAACTCTAACTTCCTAGTGCTGCTGCAGAAACTGCTGACCAGCACAGCAGTTTGCGGTGGCTCCATGGCACTAGGGCAAAGGCACAAACCATGCATGGTCTTTTGATCAGACCATTTCTAAATCTTCTAAGTGGCTGAGGCAAAAAGACTTTCTGCCTGTTCCCCACTCTGTTTTGAGTGTGGGAGTCCCTGAACATGGGACAGAAAGGCATCATGCAGTGTTCAAAATCAAATGCTGGTAAAAGAAAAACATCATTGTGTGTAATCCTCTAAATGCTAAGGATAAGACACTTCTGTCAATACCTTCCGAGCGTGTTAATTTCATAATATTACTTGACATGCTTTGTCTGCTGATATTCCCAGATGCATGAGCTACTTCTTTCATCTATTTCATCATGCTTTGCCAGTAATTAGACATACTTTATCAGAATGTTCAATACAATAATCTCCATAGAAAATGAAAAAGCAACCTACCATGGTCCTTATCTGCCACATCACACGAAGCAACAGTCACAAGCTGAAACTAAACAGCTTCCAACAGGACAGAGGCAAATGGTTTTGCCAGTGAGCATGGTTATCTGCTCACACAAATTGCTTCAGTGGAATGGCAGGTCACCTGTCTCTCAAAGCCTTCAGTCAAGGCTAGAGGCTTTTGTGAAAGGTGAGTAAGCTCAATCAAACTGTGCAATAGTGACGGGATAAAATTCTGTCTCCTGAGTTACACATCAAGTCCAACTGACAGGTCTGAAATGCACAGTGGATCTCCAGACCCAGTAAGGTACCTGGTCAGGGTACCTGTATCTTGCATTCAGGAGGGAATACATCCTCCCTGTAACCTGATCCCAGAGCACTTCTGAGTGAAGGGGAAATCTCTAGCACATTTGCAACTGCTACCTTGAGACATATCACATAAGCCCACTGCAAATTTAAGGAAAAGTATATGGAGCTGATAATGACTAATAATTGCTGATAATTCTAATAATGGCTAATGAGGTGAAAAATTAATAGAAATACGAAACAATGGGGTCTTACATAGGTACAGACACAGAACTAAAAAACATGTAGATTTCAGTTTCCAAAATGCATTTTAAATGCAGGAATAAGGGCTTGACATTGCAGTTTCCCACTTTTAGGCTTGCTGATCCAGAATTACTTCTATTTGTTCCCTGTAAATGTACACATATAGAAATGTAATGTAATTAAAACATGTACATGAGGAGCTGAATACACCTATGTTCCAACTGCCATGGTCATCCAGAGCTGCTGTTGACCTAATACATGTCCAGTCAACATTGATTTCTAGGGCTGAGCCAAGGACTTTGCAGATGGTGTGAAGGAGAACCAAATAAGGTTCATAAAATTCCAGGTATAGATAATCAGAGCAGTAAGTGGGTATGGTGTGATGGCATAAGCAGCTCAATCACAGAAAAAATATGGCAAAGCTCTATCTGTATTATGAAAAGCAGATTTAAGTAATCTAGCTTAAAATGAAAAAGGATAGTTTAGCAGAAGATTAAAGCCAGGCCTTCAATTCGATATTACTAAATATGCATACTCTCACTTTACCCTAAGACTGGACAGAAATTTCTACAGTATGTCTTCATTTAGCCATATATCTGACTAGGGAGCAGATCAACCATGACAGGAGTAGCAGATTCTGTCGCACAACAAATGCCAGAAGGCCAACATGTTCAGATGTGCTGATCCCAGCTAGATGTACACATCCTCCTTCTGGTTATTTATTAAAAAGTATTGCAAGCCTAACTATGCATGTGTGCATGCTTGTGGACACAGGTGAGAGGCAGGTTTGGGAACATAGCTCAGTTAATTTCAGTGAGGCTACCCTGCAGATCCTTGCTAACTTTACATTACTAACTTTTACAAGCCTGGGAATAACATCTGGTTATGCTGGATTGTAAACCACAAAGCAGTTCCAGGATAATTCCAAAAGTAAATTAAAGACAGACAGGTCAACCCACACAACGCACAGTAAAAATGACCCTGTTTGCTGTCCATGCAAAGGCCTGCTACATGGCACTGCTATGCCACGGGCTAACGTCATCTTTTTTTAGACAGAGGCTGTGAACATTTTGACAAGCTGGAGCCGAAAGAAGTGACCTTACAAAGAGGACTGTTCAAAAATGGATTTCTCTTCCTTGGTTTCAAGAGAAACAATAGCTATTAGCTGTTGCAGTAAATCACTAGTTACTAATTTATGAAGGCTTTCAAAGCCTTATGATTATCTGTGAGTGATGGGTCCCATTGCGCAAGCTGCAAAGCATCTTCAGCCTGCTCCAACAAAGCTATTAAGCATGTGCTTTGTATTAAGCATATGAGGAAACACAGTAAGATCAATGTATCTGAGTTTAGCATGTGTTTAAGTGCTTTACTGGACTAGGGTCAGAGTGTGTAGCAATTTGCAGGATGGACTTCTATGGAAATTTAAGTGTTTGTGTCTACAAACAACAGTCTACGATGGACACCTATCTGAAACTGCAGTATATTCCCAGAGATCTTAACCTACCTTTCTATGTTTCATTTGGTGAAATAATGCTTTTAAATTAGCAAAATTACACCTATGTTACTGTAGATGGAAGCTGGTGGATGGTAATCTCCTTTTCACCTACCCAGTCTGCCTCTAACTAGATTACTAAATAAATTCAATTCAACACACAGCAGGAACTCTCTCACTTTAGAAAGCCTTGGCCTTATCCATGTATCACACCTAAATTTCATGTGGACTATTTGTGGTCTCACCAGCCAGAAAGATAAATCCACCTTCAGGAAGACGGGGAAAAAAGCAGGCAGTAATAAAAGTGATAAAAGAATTATACTGTCACGGCCTGTTTATGATGCAAAGGAAGGGGATTGCATCTGTTCACCCCTCCCTTATCCCTTCCAGCAACGACACTGACAGATTTGTCCGGTCTGGTTTTGGTTTTTTGTTTTGTTTTTTTTTTTTTAAATCCATTTTTATCATTTAATCCTTTTAATCATTTTAACCTGACATCAGCAAACGTCTTACATTTCTACAGGGTTTTCATGACCTGTGGCAATTCATTCCCACTGAGGTTGGTAGATGGTGTGTCTGCAGGCACAAGGTGTCTTCTCCATTAAAATGACAAACTGAAGCCAACAATGTTGTGCACATGCTAAGTAAATGGGGAACTGGGACCACAATATACATGGCAAAGAATGAGTAACTGAAGGGGGAAAGATAAAACTGCAGCTGGAAAAGAAAAGCAAACATATTGTAGGTGGAAAAACAGTGATGAGTGCAAGGTCCTAGCCAGCTGCCCCCTTCTTCCCGACTCAGGAAAGAAAATAGTGTTGAAGTCCTAAGGTCACAGACAGAGGAGAGGAGAGGGCAAGTGCCAGACCTAGAGCTGAAGCACTTCCACACTTCAAGGGGTGTTGTGGCAAAAAAATAACTGACAGATGATTGGAAGGGGAAATGAAGCGTCTTAAAAGGAAATTAATGAATCAAAGCAGGCAGATCTCTCTCTAATCATATAATATTTCACAAGGTTTAGTCCACACAACACGGAGTGCAAACTTTTATTTATTCTTTGTTCTGGACACCTGCAGCAACATTCCCCTTATTTGGTATAATTGCCTTGCTTGCTGTGAGGCTCAAGTTCAGTTCATTTACACATTGAAATGCTTTTTTCATCATAAAGTCTCTGCATCTGGACATCTGTCTGCAATCTTATGCTCTATCAATTAAAGGAGTACAATGAGATGGTATTACCTTATCATTCTTACAAATTGTGGGGGAAGCCCCTTAAGAACATAAATCAGTGTAACTCCTCTGAAGTGAATGGAATAAGTCAGAGTATCTGTCCACAAGGAATAATTAATCTGTTTTAATGAGGGGGAATAAACCGTATTTATTTTTCAGCAGTGGGATAGAAGCCCTCACTAAACATTGCCTTCCCCTGTTTGCATCTCTTACTTCACAAGCAAAATGTGTATGATGCTTTGAAAACATTACTGCTGTTAGCTTTTGATTTCTCCTAGACCCCTGACCCCTTGGTGAAAGAAGGTGTGAAAACTGAGATGAAGCTGTATCTCTTCAGTCCTGTGCAACTTGAGGAGTTAAAGATAAAAGTTGTCACACAGTCACAGAACTGAGGAAATAAGGACTACTAACTAGAAGGATGATCTTGTTCCTCTAATTGTTCCTCCTGAAAAAAACAGAGAACCCCTTGCAATTCCTTCTCTTCAAAGCAGAGCAGAAAGTCTGCCTACATGAAACAGGGTGGTCAGGGACCAAAAGACATAATCCCAGCAGACTGGTTGTTATAAATGGGCACCAGTACAGCCAACAGAAACAGCGGGTCTGAACTCCTGGTTAGTTTTTGTTGACACTTGAAGCAAAATATACAAGCTGAAATGATGCAGATAACACTGAATGCCTTTGCAGGGGGAAAAACATAGCAGTATGGAGAGGAAGACAGGAGGAAGCACTGGCCACTGACATCCTACAGATGAAGGAAAGAATTACTCAACAGGGAAAATATATTGGTATCAAGAACCGAAGTTATAAACTGCAAAGAATTATTTTTTTTTTCATATACTGCAAAGAAATTTTAAGGTGCTGCAAGACAGTCCCAGGTCCACTGGCTGTTCCCTGCTGACCATCGTCTCCTTGTGTTATGAAGTAGGGAGGTACACTGGATGCATGTCTTAGTTATGCATAAGGAAACCCTGTCTGGGTGCCTAGGAATAATGCTGCCCTCTGACCCTCTTTATTCTCCTCTAATGACTGTGAGGTATGACACCAAGTGACTTCCACAAACAGGTAACAGGGGAAGATTGTGAGATTCAGCTCCTTGGTTGCTCAACTATCACTAGCAGAATGAATTTTCCTATCTCCTGGTCATATATATATATAATACTATGGATACAGATACACAGGAATAATTACTAGCATGTTGGTACTCTAAAGCCTAGTATAGAAATCTCAAAGGGTTTTAAAATACAGCAGAAAAAGTTGTTCTGCTAAGGGTTTCTGTACATAGATGATGAGATGAAAGGGACCTTGAGAACTCATCTCATGTATACAGCTGCCTCAAGGAAAGACCGATGATTCCCATCATTCCTGACAGCCTAAGTGATTTTTAAATATTTCCAGTATGTAGAGACTCTGTGACTCCCATTCTGGTCAGCCCCTAGATCCACTCTCCATCCTTACCATGAGAATGTCCTTTGTCGTGCTGAACCTGGGTCTCACTTGTCTTACTTCCTCCTCTTACTTCCCAACATCTGTAGTAGAAGGGACTGCAGATAATTCCCCTCCTTTTTCCAGCAGGCTTTCATGCATCAGAGTATCACTCTGTTCCCTCTTTACTATCCATCTTGCAGTCAAATAACTCCTGTTTCTATAGTGCTCTCTCTCTGCTACATTTTCCAGGTTGTTCCCATTGGCATCCTACAAACTGTTTCCAAATGATGAACATACTTTTCTAGATTCTTCCAACAATGTGATAAATATGAAAATATGGTTGTTGAACCTTGGAGTGGGGTTGGAGTCAGTGTTATCTTTTACCTTAAGACAGTTAGGGCACCTGATTTTCTCCTCTGAGTTTTACTAGTGATCTATTTTATTCTTAACCATATCGCTTCTCCATTGGGCATCTACATCTGACTGCATTCTTATTTATCTAGACTTTTAAATTTCCTGGAGAGGAGCTTTGTGTCTGTATAGATCAGATCTATATGTTTCAGATCTTGGCTGAAGCATCATAGAAAAAGTTTATAAAAAGAATTGGACACGATACTGGTTGGCCTCTATTTTTCCAGCTTTCCCAGAAATAAGTATCTAGGCCAGAATCTTCAACACTGTATCTCTCACATCAATGCATATCATTCTTATCTTTATATAATATTTTCAGGCTCTGGTAAAATCTCTTAAATTTTGTTTTCTCAACTGACATGTATGTCTTCAAATTAAGTCAGAGAAGCTATGCAGGAAGTCAGTCCCAAGCTCTTCCATCAGCCATTCAGTTTCTTGTAGTGCAATTACATAGGCTGAATTTTTGTGTTTTCCTTTATGAATCTGAATTGCATTTGCACCTTTCTCCTAGTGCACAGGTAAGCTAGTGCACAAAATGTGATGCTGATCTGAGGAGGGATAAGCAGCTCTCCCCACAATTTATTCTTCTTTCACCCAACTCCTACAGGGAGCCCAGTGGCACAATTCTCCCCTCTGCACTGAGAAACCCACTGCTCCTGTCTCCCTTGGAGCTCTCCAAGGGTGTTACAGAACATCTACTTTCATTTAGACCTGGTCTTCTATTGTCCCTGAGAGCTGCTAGAGCCAGCAATGCATGCAGGCTCTGCTAGACTTCCAGCCTGACATATCACCACTTAAGATGCCAGGATGTAAAGGAGCTGGAATACTTTAAAAAATCATCTTGACACTGAATCCCTGTGGTATATCTGTCTAATTGTTGAATGTTTTGCCTGCAGATAAAACATTTTAAATATTTGTGGGGAGTGTTAAGTCAGTGAAGCTGAGTTTCTCTTTCATTCTGTTGAATCCAGTAGATGAGATATAAAGAAACAAATTAAAAATCATAAGATCTATGATCAGCTACTGGAAACTGCATGTGCTATCCCAAAAAGCAAAGGCCATGTTTCAAAATGAAATCAAGCTGTGCTTCAAGACACACCTTGAGTTTTTACTTGTTGAAGAGACACAAAACTGATTATCTCTTGTGTTTCATGCAATATCTAAAACGGGGCTGCAGTTTATGTCTGCAGAGAGAACTGGAATGAGATCTGTGTATTTGGAAAGTCTTGATGAAGCTCAGACATTGCAAACTTTTCTTACACTCTGCAACTGAATTCCACTCCTCTAAAAGAGTCAACAACATCACTAAAGAGCAGCTTTTTTTAAAGATGACCCAGTCCTTTCCTCATTTTCTTCCAAATTAATATTGTTTGGTATCATATGCAAACACCTGGTGGTCCTAACCCATACCACAAAAACAGGGGAATATATTATTATTAAGAGAAAGTAACTATTTGTGCATAGGACAACTATTTTGTTGCAAGGTTACACATCCCTTTACCACATCTCTTCATAGAACATCATACAAGGTAGGTTAGTAGATGTGTAATCACCTGAAAAATATATTACTCTTTACTCTTACTCAGCTTCTCTTCAGAAAAAAGTCCGAACTGTGAGGACCAGAATGAGTACCAGTCTGCCACAGAAACAAAGCAGGGATAAGCCCTCATATCTGATCAGTCCATGCATGGAGTTGCTCTCCCACTTTCCCATTTTTCCATTTAGAGTCAGGAGGATTTCACCAGGAAGGAATCCTGGAAAATTCTGAGGTTTTTGTCTTTTTAGGATTATGCAGGGACAGCAAGGGGAAAGTTCTGGAGAAATAGCAGCAGTGTGGGAGCCAATGGTCAGCTTTGCACAAAGCATATATAATTCTTTCCCTCTACTATTCACATACAGGAATTCCCCGGCTGCAAGGTTATATTCTCCCACATCATCACGAGGGGAATGGCTGCAACAGATTTCAACAGTCTAGTAGCCAACAGAGCGACCAGCAGCATTGGGGAAAATGTAAGCTGAGAAGACAGGCTAGCCAAGTAAAAAAGCAAGCTGTGAGATATATTACTGGAATCCAGACAAGAAAAATGTCTTTTCTGGCACCATTACAACCAAACAACAATAACAGGTTATGACCCACACTGTACTTGGGGAATAAGGCACACAGCCTTTGCATTCAGCCTTCTCACAGGGGTATGAGGTAAAGCCACGCTGTCCTGATTCACAGCCTTCTGTAACTCATCATGTTATGAAATACAAATTGGCAGATGGAGAGAGAGAGAAAGGGAAAGGAACAGAAACTCTGGTGAGGATGTTACCACCCATCCCTCTCATGTCCTGAGAAAGCTCTTCAGACTGTACACTTGAACATTTGTCATTTATTCTATTTCTGTAGAGGACACTATATTGTTTACTTGTTTCATTGAAGCTGGTGAGGCAGGGATAGGATCACCTGGAATTTGGGGTGGCTATTTTGTCACACTTGCTGTTTGAAGTGGGCAATTACCTCTGCATCATTGTGTCAGGTTATGGCCTTATTTAAACACTTTTTCTTCTCTGTTGACTGAAAAGATACATGCTTTTCTTTCATTCCAGTGTTAAAATGTACATTTATGCACATATATACAGAGATAACATGCTGAGTTTTTAAGGACCATTTCTGAAAGCTTTATCATCACCAATTTTTTTGCAAAAGTTGTACATTAAGAAATAATACAGCTGCCATATTTTGCTATTTTTTTCTTCCACAGCAGAAAAATCAGTTGCCAGATTAGTTTTCATTAATCCTAAACCTACATTATTAATTTACTGTTCAGGCACTTCATCACAGAGACCTGTTTTTAAAGTGTGCTCCATTTTTTTATATGAAGTCTAAAATGTAGCTCTACACAGTCAGCACAAGATTTTAACCTAGGAGTAAATCCAAAGTACTGAGGTATTACACGCTTAAACCTTTATATGGACAAGATGACACAAAGGAAAATATATAGTAGCAATATCACTATAACTATAACATCAAGATTTTTTGGTATGTCTTCCTAATAAAACACAGTCTGATCTCTGGGCTCCCTTCTCCTCACACACACAAAAACATTTTTTTGAGTGTTACTCCTTTAGCGAGGTTGACTCATTTCTTTTCCTATCCACTACAATTTTTTCCTAAATATCACAGCTTTTGGAAGCCCCTGTGTCATGGGTTAACCCCAGATGGGTGCTGAGCACCACATGGTCACTCACTCACCATCCAACCCCCAAAATGGGAAGGAGAAGGGGGGGGAAATACAAAACCACATGGGCTGAGATATGGAGATTTTAATACAACACTGCAAAAGGGGAGGTAACAACAATACAGTAACAATGAAAAAGTACTCAAAAGGAGCAATACAGAACAAATAGAGGAAGAGTGGTGCTGCCCTGACTGGTCCATCCCTATGCCAGTGCTTTATTCAGTCCATCCCCCGCCCTTATATAGTGGACATGATGTCAGTATGGTATCAAATAACCCATTGGCTGCTTCAGTTGTCTATCCCAACTGTGACACTCCCTCCCAATTTATGGTGAAAATTAACCCCATCCTAGCTGAGCCCAGGGCATCCTGTAATGCCGCACATTTTCCAGAGTCTACAGATGGAGAGTGGCAGGCAGTGTAGTCTTCCATGACATATACATCATGAGCAAAGAAAGAATTATATTCTTTACAGCTCAGAAAAATATTTCCTTAATGTGGATGCACTGGAAGTATTTGCTCCATACTCATGTGACTTCTTCTGCTCCTCTGGCATAATGAAACCCGGGGAAGCAGAAATTTAACCATTTCTTCTTAGTAAGAACTTTTAATAGGTCCAAAATACTGCCACCAAATACTTCCCACTTAATGTCTGCAGATAAGCACTGCTAAGGTGAGCACAGTGTCTATGAAAGTAGTTCTGCTGACCTTACTCCCGTGCTGGGGAAATCATACCCTTGTCACAGTCTGGAGTCCAAACACAGGACACACTGAAATGCTTCCGTTATACTTATACTAACCTGTATCCTACTTTACACTTTACCTCACTGAACCTGTGAGATCTCATCGCAAAAGATCAATCCATTTCTAGAGATTAGTCACGTAAATAGCTCTTTATTCATTTACATCCTCATGCACAGCAGACTGGCTTTGATCTAATAAACCCATAAAATCTAAAATGCTTTAATTAATTTGTCAGAATTCAACAGAGCACTGGATGAAAAGATGTGGGTGCAGGGATAGTTACAACAATAGTCACTCCATTTTAAACTGTTCTTACGGTTTACTTGTATTTCTTCTTTCTTGGTACATGTTACATCAACGTAGGCTCTCTGCACTCAGATGAAACAGCAAGTTAGCTATAGTGCTCTTGTCTTTACTGTTAAAAGGCTCTGGCACCCGTTATCTCATGCCTGTGAAATCTTCAAATTGTGGAAGAAATAAGTGAAAGCCAGGCATGGGTTTTCCTGGTGAGTAACCACAAACGTTATTGCTGAGGTACTCTAGGCTGACCTGATAACTTGGCCTGGGTCATTTCAAGGGCACATGAATAAGGAAGGTCTTTGTTTTCCTCTTTTTTCTCCATATCTTCACTGTTGTGGTTTGGTCTATGTCTCATGTGAAACTGACCTGAGGTTGCTGAAAGCCAGTGGACATTTGCCTAAAACTTTAACTGTGAATATGCATTAGTTCTCTGAGCAGTTCAATGATTATTAGTATGCATATCTAATTAGTCATAGGTTTGGGGTATTTTATTTTTTGCAAAGACTAACTAGAAAGTACCCCCAGGAGAACTGAGGATGTAGGTTGTCAGATTTGCCATCTAGCTTCACGCTGGGAGTCCTCCCACTCCTCTGTGAAATAGAGCAGCTTCTGTAGATTCTCTCATTTAGCAAAGTGTCTCTACTCAACATAGATAATAAGAATCAAGGACTTCAGCTTACTTGAAAAGCTAACCTGCATTTTCAGTATAAGCCATGAACTGAAGTCTATAAAAAGATTGTGATGATCTTTTTATCATTACAAAAGGATTCCTATCAGTTTCTGAATCAACCTTTAAAAATTAAGATTGCCTTAAAAAAAAAGCCTGAACTAAGCCTTGTGGATCAGTAAGGTAATACCAAAAGCAGTACTAAGGCTGAAGTTTAGCAACAGGTAAGTATATCTTTACTTGCAAAAGACACTGAAAAATATTTCCTACTCTCTTTTGAACTAACTGTTTTGATTTTGAGATTGCTTTTAAACCAACAAGTAGGTATTATGCATAATGTCCATACATTACAACAATGGTGCTGAGGGAAAATAACCTTTTAATCAAAATAACCTGTGCTCTTTCCTCAAAAGGAAAAAAAAAAAATGGAGTAGGTTATAATGGAAAATGAGTGTTTTTTTCATGACAGTGGAATAGTTGTTCCAGTTTACGCTAGTGGGCTCCACATGACTTTGCACTCCTGGATTAGAGGGAAAGTGTTATCTGAGATCTCCTGACTTGACTATTTAAGAGAAAAAATTAATAAAAGAAATCCTAAAGGTGAAGGCAGAACTCCATTGGAGACACATAGTGAGGGAGGGATTAAAAACTTGCGACTGGTATTTCATATATTACCATTTCCTGCTTTATGCATCAGTCACTCACCAAAACATGAGTATGACTGGACTTGGTTAATATTCAAGTACAATGAACAATTTTATTGCAGCTCCCCTAAAGTCTGTTCTGTTTTGTTGTGGGGTTTTTTTCTGAAGTAATGGATAGATATCTAAGAAAAAACTACTTTCCTGCTAGTCATTGTGTAAATAGGTGGGGTTCTTTTACAACGTCTTACATCTTTAACAAAAGATTATATATTAGTAAAATTTACATGTGAAAGTAAATAAAAGATTATTTTACCACCTGAATTCACTCCAGTTTAGGTTTTCAGAAATCTGTTTCATAAGATGAACAAGCTTTCTGCTATTCTTCCCTTTTATTTTCTTCCTTCTCCACCCCAGGCCCACACTTAATATTTTAACATTTTAACATTACTTGCTCTTTTCTTTTCTACCTTTTCCACTCAGTTTTACTGTTGTCCTGGTTTTACTCTCTCACTTCAGGGTGTGCTTTCTCCTTGTATCTTCTCAGCCACAAGATGCCTATGCACTTGTAACCTTTCCGCAGTGTAGTGTTGAAAGCTCTTAAGTATCAGAATAATGCTAACTAATTTCCATGTTGCAGATATCAGGCACGATAAGTAGCTGTTATTTTAGTGTTTGGAAATTGAAGAAAACAGAGGTGAAGTGACTTGCTGAAAGCCACATACAGAGTGTAAGACAGAGTTGTGAGTCCAGAGGTCCCTCTTCTTGGCCCTAATTGTGCAGTGAGTTACTCAAGACATTTAATTTTATATGAGCCTCAAACTCAGTGGGACTACTTGTGTGTGTGAAAACTGAAATATGTATCTAAATAGGATCAATGCCATATTCTGTCTTAAAAATATGTTTTCTTTGGACGTAGATGCTTGGCTTGATTGGAATAGATTTAGGAGTGACCAGAGTAAAGTGCAAATAGAGAATGATATAATGGCTTGAAAACATTTAAGAAAATGTAGTATTCAAAACCGATTAGTGTAAACTGGCAAAGCCGGGGAGGTTCAGAAGCCATCCAGTCATGGATTTCATCCTGATCTGAAAGACAGCCAAAGGTTTCTTCGTGTTCTAATTTTTTTTTTTTTCATTTGTTTTATAGAGAACCAAAGTAAGAAAGCTGTGACTTTTCTGTTAAACAATAGAAGATCAGACATACTTAAATTTTTGTTTAGGTTGATCCTGCCTTGGCTTTCAAAAGAAACAGTATGCGGTTATAGCATCAATATCGGACAGGAGCAAACCCTATTCACTGCTTATCAGAAGTGCTTTATTTTCTAAAAATAAATGAAAAAGAAATAAAAATGCAAGGTGTTCCACTGGCAGGAGAAGCAAAAAAAAATTCCTGATTTTCCAGTTTTTACATTCCTCTGAAGTCCCTTTACCCTTAGCACCTGTATGACATCCTTTGTAGCATGGGGACACTGAACAGTCTGCACTTTGGCTGGACTGGAGCACTGTGTGTACTGCATGGCTGTCCTTTGCATGTGTGTTTGGTGCCAACCCCAGCTGTTGCCAACTACTTTTTATCTGCCAGCCTGTCTCACTGGGGCAACTGTTCAGGTAGTTGCCAGTTTCTCTATGGCTGCATGCCTCTATGTCCTCTTGAAAGTCTGGCTGAAATCAGCCTTCCAAGCTCAAATGCTACTTGTCTGCCTTTCCCTGTTCATCCTCTTTCCAAAACAGGCTGACAATGCAATTGCATAAATCTTACTTCCTTTGGAAGCAAAACTAAAAATTAAGCTCTGTGCAGAGTGGCTTGTAGATGCATAACCACAATGGGATATAAGCAAGTCAGCGTTTGGGACAAACCTGTTAGCATTTGACACGGATGAAACTAGTGGAATTCTATATATATTAGCCACTTTCAAATCTTTTCAGATCATATTCTTACGTGGTGAAGATCCAGACTTTAAAAAAGTGTTAAACTTTCCAGTCACATTCTAAAGCTTTTCCATATGAGGGCAAGCTATTAAAGATTAAGTCATAAAGCAGTGTCAAATTATTTTTCAGAGGTTTCTCCTGTTTAAACAGAAGTATAAAGACAAGTCACAGACCAACAGATTTCACTTTGTTTAGATTGTCAGTTTTTTCCTGTGGCATATAATGTAGTCAGTAAAATGTGCCCTAGGAGATGTTTCATATTCACTTTCTTTAACTTCATGTTGCAGCAGAATGGCGCCAGGTGATGTCAATAGAAATTCTGAAGCAAACCATCATTCCTGACAATGGATCTTAATTAACTTGGTGTGGTAGGACTAGCCAGTGGTAAAATCAGCTAAGTCCTCTACAATATCTACAAACAAAATAGGGATTGTACAATACTGCACTTTTGAACTTGACCTGGCTTCTTCAGTTCTTCCAAAAAACACTTTTCAGTGCACTATGATGGGCGTGGGGGTTCTAGTACAGGGTTAGGCTGACCAAACTGAAATGGGTTTTGCATAATGGAGTAACTGCCTTGTTCCATCAGCTTGTGGGCAGGCAATGTGGTCCACTTAAGGGTTGTTAGCGTGAACATCAGTACTTGTCATGTCCAGATGCTAAGCAGTAATCTGGAGTATCATTCTCATAAATTTCACATAGAGGTTGCACAGCAATGTTCTTGTATTTATATATGCAAGACCCTTTATAAAACTAGGGCCAGTACACAGCCACTCAAGAGAACAGCAGAGCCTGCTCTGAAGAAAACTTTCAGACCACTTCTGATATCACTGCTTAAAGCCCACCCTTTCTCAATTTTCCTATCTGTTATGTTTTATTCCTTAAACTTTATGATGTGTCAAATACACAGTATTTGACTGAACAGGATTTAGCACTAGTTAAGGACAATTCCATTTTCTTCCTGAATACTGCGTGCTTGTTTAGTTAGCATTTAAAAAAAAAAAAAAGTAAATTTTACAGAAGTATTGCCAAAAGCCTCTCAAACTTTCACTTTTGAAATCCCATAAATCTTTTTAGCCCACTTACCTCAAAAAAATGCAGTGAAAATAAGGGGTCCAAAATCAGACTATTTGACTTTATTTAGAATGACTAGCTATTTGGCTAGCATATAAATTTCTACTGTGTCCTTAGTACACAATATATTAAAAACAGATTTAGGCAGGAAAAAGAAAGGTAAACCTTAGGAAACTAATGTAGGAGAAAATTTTTGTTACTAATCTCCAAATCATTTGGTTTGTTTGGTTTTGGGCTTTTTTTTTTTAGCGGTAAAGTAACTGCAAATGTATTCCTATAAAACAAAACAAAATGCTATTCGAGTATACAATACCAGCAATAAACAAGGACATCAGTGATAAATGACTCCAGGATGCCATTTATTGTCACAGAAGTATATGTGGGTGTAAAATTCAATCTTCAGTCAGGTTTATTATGGAGGCTTAGTATATTTCCTTATATCCTGAGCAAGTGGACTAAAGCCATAACAAGAAATCTTCCACTTTTACACGTGAAAGCAATGTGTGTGTATATGTGTATCTTTTATCTCATGAGCTCAAGCTGGAAAACATGACTGAACTGCAGTCCGGCAGTTCAGAAAGCAAATAAAAATACTCAGGAAGTATTATTATTGTAAGTTTAGTGATTTTAAGCCAGTTTTAGCTTTGTGCAGGGCCTGAAACTTGCTGGGGCTGGCCAAACTACAAAAAATAAGCAGCAGTATAACTTAAACTAGGACACTAAGAATAAATGAGGCAGACAAAATTTACCAGCTTATAATTTCAGTAAAAAGAAAACCCAGTGAAAGATCTAGGAATCATTAAACCCTCAGATGGATGGCTGAAGCTACACTTGGGTAGCTCCTCACTAATCCCAGCAACAGGTACTGGTAGAGAGTGGCTCCAACTCTCCATGCCCATTACACAGAGGCATGAGCTGGAGGGAGAGAAACTTATATACAACTGTAAGCAGCTCATGTCTATCTTTTCCTAGTCACCAAAAGTCTATCAGCACCATCAGGCCCAAGTCTGCTCTGGGAGCTCTGCATAGAAGTTTCCACCTAAACAGCTTGCGATCAGTAAGATGGTTCTTCAGCTTTCTGCTTTGTCCTCCTGTATTTTCTGTGAAAAGAGACGACTACTTGTCCTCTTCTCTACCAGCTTTCAAAGGTATCCACTAACTACTGAATGTTTCCCTATACCTGTGCCCTTGAAGATGCGTTGCATGCAAGTGGGACGCATTTTTTCCTACCTCGCTCTACAACAACCAGCTTTTCAGAATAGATGCGGCTTTCCATTTCCTCCTAGGTGCGCTCAACATTTGATTGAAATTCATTGGGAAGTAGACATGGAGTTGTGCTTTTGGGGCATATATAGGATTAATAGTTAAAATGGCAGTGGTGGTGCTAGTGGGAACACTGAAGGCATAAGGCAATTTCCATCACACTTCATTTCAGTGCTGGACCATGCATGATTAAGTGGACTCTTTGGAGTGACAGCATATGAGCCAAGTGAAAGCAGTGTTTTATTGAACAGACAGGCTACATTTCCTGTCACCTGCTGAAAGATGCCCACAGCTGCCAACTTTTAAGAGAAATTTAAAAAAAACAACATTAAAGCAAAGAAAAATCCTATAATAATCTACCATCTGTGGATGTCTTGCTGTCACATGCTGATCTTTTAATGAAGCAAATTTGTCTGACAGTTCCTTTTCCTCCCTGATTGTGGGCTGTGGTTTGGGAGGGCACGAGTATTATTAGAAAGTGATATGGTGTTCTAGGGCTTGCCATTCTCCCCCACGCATTGATATGAAACAAGCAAAGCTCTTCTGCTTTACATCTGACCTTGACAAGGGTGTTTCTCATTTCCTCTCCACTTTTTCCCTCCTAATCCTCCCTGGAAACATGTGCCTGCTGAATAAATTGGATCCATTTTTTTTAATTGGCATCTTCCTGGTGATTTTGCCTGTGGTTGAATTTTACATGCATAAGGTTCCTTCAAAGGGATGAGAAGATGATTTCTCCTTTGACAACATACCAGCCATGATTTTTACTCCTGTTACCATTCCCCATTTCCATGTTCACCTGGAGTGTAGCTGCTTTGCTTGTTAGGATGGTATGCTTTGATGAATGCTATCATTCAAAAACACATCAGCAAATCAAACTTCCTCAGTGAAATGCTTAAAAACAGAGGCAGGAACATCAGCCTGTTTATGCAAGTATTTAACAAAGCCTCTTTTTGTTCTCCTTAGGTGGATCATCATAAGTTTTCCGCTTATATCTCAGAATAGTACCTGACAAAAGGAAAAGGGCACAGCTGCAAGGAGAATCCAGGTCATTTCAACAATCACACAAATGAGACCTAGGACTGGGATAATGTCCTTGCAGTCTCCCATAGCGCTGTATTAGGTACCATCTTAAAAACATAATTATCTTCCAAGTCTAGGACGCTACTGCTTAAAAAGTAACATAATTACCCGACCATTTCCCCTCTTATTAATCAAACTAATTTTACACAATGACTGAAGAAGAAGATAAAATTTATATCTTGCAGATGACACTAGTTCTAAATTTCAGATTTGCAGTGGTCTTCAGTAAAAGCTGGAGTATTTTTTGCTTCCTTTTCTCTTTATCTGTCTGTCACAGATTAACTGGCAACTTCAGACTCTGCAGAAATTACTTACCGATGAAATTATCACAAAATGGAAGTGCACTAATGTCTCAAAATATAACTGTATGTTCACCTCCTGAATCTTGTTAAACTGTTGTCTTTATGAGACCTCCACCAATAAAATGTCACTTGTCTGTAAAGTGCTCTGTTAAATGTCATATTAGCATCCCTTGACCTTGTATTTTCAGGATGTGGCTGAGTGCCTGCTGTTACAGGCAGCCTGCAGTAAGACACACACAGGGAAAAAGTGCAAGACCACTTGAGCAATGAAGATATTAAACACTTCACAGAAATTCACTTATGGTTTGAGAAAAAAAGGGAGATGAGGATGAGTGTAATCCAGATGCATTAAGACAGCTCACTTCCACAGAGGCACACTCCAGCACTGAGATTCACGTTGCTGACCAGAAAAGCCAAGTCTAACAGGACTAACACAGAGGAAGAAAACATCATTTTTGTCAAAAGAACAAGGAAATATTCACAATCATTGCTCTCACTTAAAGTACTTCCTTCAAAATGCATTGATCGGGCTTGATTTCTTTTGTAAAAGGTTTGTTCCAGAAAGTTTTCAGCTATGGCAGTGGGGGCTAATCAGACTCTTCTATCAATAAAGAGACATTTTTCTGAGGAAGACTACAAGGAAAGCAAGCATCACAGTGCTTCAGATTTTATTCACTTCAGCTGCAGACTCAACTGGGGGTAAGAAGGAAGCAAAACCAGGTCCAGCCCTCTATCAGGAAATCCTATAACATTATGAAAGTGAAAATAAACCGGATAGAATTCAAGTTTAATTTAATAAAAGGCTATTAGAAGGAATACTTCAGACTGGCTTAATAGTTGGTTTCCTAAGACTGTTGAAATTCCATTCTGTTGCAGTAATTTCCATGCAGAGAAGAAATCTTTATTCCTATGCAGTCTTATCAATTTCACTGTTTTCTCATTCTTTGTTAAAAGAACACTAAATGAAAACAACACAGCAAAACTGCTCAGGGAAAACAGCAGTTTCTAATCATTCCTGCTCCTTGTACCTCACCATATCACACAGAGAAGAAAGTAGCTTTTAGACAAATATGCCACATTAAAGGGCCAGCATACAGTTTCAAGAGGTTAGTTTTTTAGGGATATGGGGTTGCTGGAGTGTGGGCTAAGGAGGGGACAGAGGGGTGTTTCCCATTAAATTTGACATAATCACACGGAAAAGGTGACATTGGACCAAAATTTCAGAGAAACAAAAATTTTCGTGCTGACTTTCCAGATTCTGATGATGCACTGAACTCTCTGTTGGCAGGGTCACATGAAAAAATAGAAGTTTTGTTGTGCGTTCTGTGTATCTCTGTACCTTATATGTCAAATATTCATGTTCTGTATAGGCTACTCAGGACAGATTCATAGAATCATTATTGTTGGAAGACCTCCAAGATCATCAAGTCCAACCTTCTACCCAACACCTCCATGACCACTAGACCATGTCCTGAAGCACGTCACCCACACATTTTTTTAACACCTCCATGGATGGTGACTCCACCACATCCCTGGGCAGCCTGTTCCAATGCCTTACTACTCTTTCAGTAAAGAAATTCTTCCTAGTATCGAATCTGAACTTCTCCTGGCACAACTTGTGACCATTTCCTCCTGTCCTGTCATTAGTTACAAGAGAGAATAGGCCAACGCTGGCCTCACTACAACCTCCTTTCAGGTGGCTGTAGAGGGTAATAAGGTCTCCTCTCAGTCTCATCTTCTTCAGTCTAAACAATCCCAGATCCCTTAGACTGTCCTCCTAAGAGATATTCTCTTATCCCCTCATCAGCTTCCTTGCCCTCCTCTGTACCCACTCCAGGACCTCAATGTCTTTCTTGTTCTGTGGTGCCCAAAACTGTATACAGTACTCAAAGTGTGGCCTCACCAGTGACAAGTACAGGGGCACAATCACTTCCTTCCTCCTGCTGGCCATGCCATTTCTGATAGAAGCCAGGATGCCACTGCCATTCTTGGCCACCTGGGCACACTGCTGGCTCACGTTCAACTGACTGTCAACCAACACACCCAAGTCCTTTTCTGCCAGGCAGCTTTCCAGCCACTCATCACCAACCTGTAGCATTGCCTGGGGTTGTTGTGACTGAAGTTCATGACCCGGCACTTGGCCTTGTTGAACCTCATACAATTGACCTTAGCCCATCGATCCAACCTGTCCAGATCCTTCCCAACCTCAAGCAAATCAACACTCCTGCTTAATTTTGTGTCATCTGAAGGGACTGAGTGCTACAGTCAGTGGCAGTTAGCATCTCAGGAAGGCAAATCTTTATGCTGTTAGCAAACAGGCTTCCAAAAACAGTGAACACTCATCTGTCCTCTTCATCCACTTGATGAAATCAGGACCAAATTTTTGCACAGCTCCCAGAGGATCTTCAGGGCAACGTGGACTCTGAACAGTGCCAGCTGGCTCTCCACTGCCACCATACAAAGGGTGTTACCCAGTGAACTGACAGAATTGCCCCAAAGGTTGCACGTCTGGAAACATTTGATTAGAGACACCCACTGACCAGGTTAAAAAAAAAATATCAAAAAAAAAGTTAAGAACCTGAATTAGCTATCTGGGGAAAGTGTCTCAGTGATCATGTCTTCATTATGGACTTATGTTTGCTTATCATTCCAACATCATTTTTATTCTTCTACTGCTGTGAGCCAACAACAACAGAAAATGTCAAGGCTGTCACAACTAAATTTGGGCGTATCTCTGTCCATTTACAAGTTTGTAGAGCAAAGCCAGAATGAAACAGCTGCAGACCTTCTCAGAGTAAAAATCTCTGTTTCTAGGAATACACTCTTTTTTAGAAATGCGTTATCTCATCTACATCTGAGAAACAGATCTACAGATTTTATTCTGTAAAGAGACAGTACTCAGCTTCCATGTTCCCTAAATTCAGGGCCAGAAGTGATCACCATGCATGCTGTGAATCACAGGCTATAGATTCTTATTTTAGCATAGGGAAAAACAGTCTTTTAAAAGGCAATATTCGAAAAGCAACAGGAATAAGATTCATCCCTAAGAAGACAACCATAATAAAATTAATCACTTTCCCACAGACAAGTGACATAAAATAACACTACCCCTAACACTGCCCCTGGACATCTTAGTGCTTCTGAGTTTGCATTTTTATTTTGCAGTCTCACAAAAGCATGATAAATTTGCCCATTTTCTGCATACCATGGCAAAACACAACAAACCACACAACAGTACTTTTGGTGTATGACCAGTACCTTCAAATATGAGGAAAAAGTCACTAGTCTGTCAGTGTTGAGAACAGGGAAGCTAACTGTGGTATCCTCTGTATGAATCTATAAAAAATCTGAATAGACTTCCCCAATTGGTACTAGGAAGTAGAAGGAAAAAGTAATTCCAAAAAGGCAAGGCAACGTACACAAACCTTCTGCCTACAGAGTATCATACATAACTCATTAAGTCAAGAACTGGAGGGAGGAGTCAGCTATTGCACCTAAACATCAGACATGTCCACCATGATCTCATGTCCACCATGGAGCTGACTTTCTGCAGAGGTATGGATGAGTTACTGAGTGTCTTACTGCATATAGTCAGGTGCTATTTGAATTGCACACATTTATTCTTCATGATTAGAATAACTTTCTTTGTGTCAGGAATTTACCTGACCGAGTAAGCCTTTAATAAGAAAAAAAGCAGAAAAAAAAAGTGGGGATTTTTAGGCCCTGCAGGCACATAAACTTTAGGCACCAAAGTCCTGCAAGTAGAGAGTTTGCAGTACACTGGCTGCTGTGCTCCAAATGAGATCACCACTTCTGGTCCTGGATGGGAGGCGAGTGGGTGAGGTGAGCCAGAGGGCAGACAGATGTGAATCTGTAGTAGGGAGGGGAAAGATGAGGGAAAGATGGAATAGACAAATAAAGAAAATGCACAGAGGACTGAAGCATTGGAAACTATGCTCTTCAGCAGTTTTTCTTCGCCCCTGACATCACAGCACCTTCAGATTGGATGGGCCAAGTCTCATTACAATGTTGGCAAATGCACTTTTTTTTTAAAGAAAAGTTGAGCAACTGGAAGTCTTAAAACATCAAGGGAGAGGGAAAAGAGGGAAAAAAAAAATAAAACAAAAGCAAATCTAAAGTCTCTGGATTTCAACACAGGCTTGAATGTAATATTGCCTAGGAATAAATGCCATGCCATCACAACCAGCGAGTCAAACCTGCCATGGCTGACTTAACTGATGGAGGCAGTCCATGCCTAAAGCTTCAGGACAGAATAAAGGCCTGCAATCAGGTGAGATTCTGCTCTTTGAAAGCAGAGGTGTGGCTGCAGAAATGAATTCTTGAGATCCTCAAGGAGCTCAAAAAACATGGTTGATCACAGAACAAATCACTTCTCTAGATCATACATACATCATGAGTCTGTCAGATTGGGCAAGCATTAAAATTAGGCCTTTTGAGGAACAACAAAAATGGTCTTATCAAGCATAGGACTATCAGAGTCTTTATCAGAGCAGTATTCCTCTGGTCTGGGACCTTGCAGTGACTCTACCAGACACTCCCAAGGGACACAATTCTTGTAACACTGGTATCTTGCCTTCACTGGCAGTTTTCTTAACTCATGGCACACCTAGGAAATTGCAGTCTCAGGCATGAAGAATGCTATTCTGGAGTTTTTTATGCCTTTTTGGTGATCATGGATGTCCCCTTTCTTCATGGTAATACCAGACTCTCCTCAAATCTCCAATGCTTGCATACATAGTGATGCTTGTAGCAATGAGATTCAAATTCTAACTTTGTAATGCAGTTTCAAACTCTCAGTTTATGTCATTTTCCTGGTTTTTTTTCTACTCTTCAATTTAACTGACCCCAACTTTATGGGATGATTTAAATAGGACACCAGAATGACCTACTTTGCCATGTTCATTTTCTCTTCATCTTCTATAACACCCCCTTTTCTCTCCTTCTGACCTAAAAAGTTTGTTTTGTTTCATCTTTTCATAAGGAACAGCTTGTTACCTTCAAAAATAAGCCATTGACTGTCAATACAAGAAGATGTAGTGGCATGGCAAGAACATTCTGCAAGGTTGAATGACAATTACAATTAGTTTCACCTCCATTTTCTGCCTTATTCTCTATGTTCCTATCCCTAGTATTTTAACAAGGTGTTCTGAACAGACATTTTCACCACAGCTCTGACTTTCTGACAATGTGGAAAAGGTTATGGTTGTGTTTGCTCAACTGCAGTATAAAGAGTGCAAGGCTTTTGAGTGTAAATTCTGGTGTCTTGAAACACCAGAAGGCAGATAAAGCTACAATGTAGGACAGGACTTGTTTACTGTGTGCCACAGTGACCATCTGTGCGAATCCTCTGTTTCTTCCACACATCTAGAACTGTGCTTCACAGAGATGAAAGCGGAACAGCCACCTTTTTCCAGGAAACCTCCTCGTCAAGAGATTATAGCCTCTGGCTTAATCTAATTTCAGGCAATCAATTATCCTGCAAATCCAGAGACTATAACATCTGGATGACCTTGTACACCACCTAATTTGAAAAGATTTCCTAGGAGAGATGGCTGAGGTGCTGCCTAACCTGGTGGTAAAGCCTTCAAACTGAATGTCAGTGACAACTTTAGTCTTGACAGCCCCTCTCAAAGCATTTTCTCATTTTACATCTTTGTTCCCTTAAAAAAATTTCTGCATACTTGTGTTACTCTGAGTCAGTAGCAAAGGACTCCTCAGGGCTTTGGGGAGTAACCCCAGAAGAAGAGGGTCATGCCCAAACCTCAAAATGTCCTTGAAGATAGCTGCATCTCCCAGAGCTGGTGGAGCACACAACCTCATGAGGCACAGTCGTGACTGACCCCGCAGTGGTCTGGTGTTGACACCCTGTCTGCCATTGCTCTGTACAACCCTAATGACCAGTGACATAAAGGAAAGAAAAAATCCCAAACTTCAGACACCACAAAGAAAGATGAACATGGACTTTGTCACAATCTACTTGTGATCCCAGTGGAACTGTGTGAGTTTCTTTAAATGTAAAGGGCATGCCAAGATGTTGGTGGCTATAAATTATTTGTTTTAATGCAAATGTCACAGTGGGTCCGTTGACAATAATGACAATCTGGATTTGCACTAAGGAGACCTAGGACAGAATTCGTGGATTTTCCAATTTTCAGTTAAAAATCTGGCTGCAGAAGAAACTTACAAAATTCTCCTTGCTGAGCTGTAAAATACCACAGCAAAAAGTTGCCTTTTTCTCTTTTTGCATTATGCCAACACTTACCATTTTTATTTGCAGTTTCTTTAAAAAAAAAAAAAAAAAAAAGACTTTTCCTTGCAAACACCTGATGCAATACGGCTTGCAACACAGGGAATAAATATATCCATTACTGCCATAGCCAGCTAAACACTGCTCACTTGCTCTTGTGCCATAAAGGAAACACAATTATATTCATTCACAGAGAATAGCCACATTCACGGTACTTGGTGTGCCGCTACGTTTACTTCAACTCTAGAGTTAGATTCTGTATTTTCAACAGTAGAAAGGGCACAAACTTTCTCAATGGTATTTTTTTCCTATCTCTCGGGACCACATAAAATAAAGGACGGTGACCAGCAATGATTTGAGAGAAACAGAAAATCGTAGGATTAGAAATACAGCCTGTGTTTTACAACAGGCTATTTGGTGCACTACAGATGGACTATTTAGACAGATAATCTTTTTATATTAGTTTGTTGGTTTCCTACATGGACAACTCCATGTACTCAGGTAATGCATTCTCATGTGTTAATTAATACTCATTACATGAGTGAACTAGTATGACTGCTACACTGGGCTATGTTGCTTTTAAAATCAAATGATGTACCAGGGCTGCCCTGACCTGCTTCACACATTTCATCTTCAACAAAGACAGACCTGAATTAGAAGTGCAAGTCCCATAAAGCTAAAGGAAACAAACTACACAGTCCCATGTAACTTTGTTGTTTGTTTGTTTCTACAGTGTCTCTGGAAGAAATTAGGCTCATAACCTTAGGGTTAGGTTCATAACCTCAGGATTCCCTTATGATTTCATTATATTATTTATTTGACCAAGCAGTTACTATGCAACGAATGAATGACAAAACATCAACAGCTCCAAACTCACTCTCAAATTATACTGGTATAAATACCTTCACATAGTATTTCTTCGATCTCAAGGCAATTGTAGCAAAACCTTGATCTATTCTTTTCCAGGATGACAAAATACCAGGCTTTCCGCCTTTGGATGGGACTGGATGAAAGCTGTGGTATGTTTCATGAGGTTTTCAGCGTGACAGCCAGATTATGTAGCTACCCTGTAACTCTAGTGGCACAAGTGTCTCTATAGAAATACATAGGGCTTTTAGAAAATACCTATTTATATTTCAACATGAGGTGCAGAAATGAAGGAATCACAGACCTTAGTCTCCAAGTCATCTGCTATATCAGTTCTGAACAAAACAGAGTGACAATTCATCCCCTGAAGAACTTGAATCTGTTTGCATCCATTTGACAAGAACAAAACCAATAAAAAAACAGTGTCATTTTGACATACATTACATAAAGTAGAATACTTTAGTGATGTATTTCCTAAATACATTTCAATATTTCAGAGGAACTGCCATTTAGAAGAACTAATGACAGATGACAAAAGTAATTTGTGGTAGCTTGAAAAAATTCTTCCATTGTTTGCCCAAATACACAGCTTTCCAAGTTGCAAACATATACTTACCCTGTTATTTTCTAATAGCACTAGTTTTTCTAAATATATTGTATCTTTACATGCATTGTGGGAAATCAGGTAGAATATGTCTTTGCTGTGATGTTGTAAAGAGAATATTTAGCTGGTTTTGTAAAGTATCTGAAAAAGAGAAGCAGTAATTGTGCAGTGTGGAAAATTAAATAAACTTCTAGAAAAGAAATAGCAATCTAGTGGGACATCAAAAATATCTCGGGTGTATACCATTTGTTATCTATGAGTGCAGACCACTGCAGACTGATGTGAGCTAGCTAGTCCTGGGATAAAACATTCTGCTGTCACACTCTTATGAAGTTAGGAAGTATGCTAAGTCAAGCAATTCTATTTTAATAGCTACAAAACTAGAACTATTTCCTTGGTTTTACTCATGCTTAACAAATAAAAACTCTGATTCCATTGAAATTAGAGAGGAGCTAAGATTTCACCCAGTATCTCCACCAATCTGCAAGTTCAAAGGACCAGGAAGTTTGGGATCCCCTGAGTTTTCAGTCTTTGAATGCAGAAACATTAAAAAGTGAGCACCAGACTTGCTGCATGCTTCCCAGACAGTCTGTGACCCCATCAGTCTACTGGCAACCTCACCATTCACCCTGACGCCAGCTGCTTTCATGTCTGCCATATGGAGCAAAGGAGAGGCTTTTCCTACCACAAAAAGCTAGCACAGCAGTGCCAGCTTGTTCAGGTCTACCCAGGGAATGAAGCTCCAAAGGATGAATCAAGAGGCATGAACCCACTTGCTGTGGCTGCTCTGCATCTTCCCTCCCTCCCTCCCTCCCTCCCTCCCTCCCTCCCT
>WTSP01020057.1:50853-65911 GCA_025331215.1 Actenoides lindsayi
CCATTGGCCTCAGCCCATCGACCCAGCCTGTCCAGGTCCCTCTGCAGCATCTCCCTGCCTTCCAGGAGATCGACAGTCCACACCAACTTAGTGTCATCTGCAAATTTACTAAGTGTAGACTCGATCCCCTCATCCAGGTCATCAATAAAGATGTTGAATAGAACTGGGCCCAGTATTGAACCCTGGGGTACACCACTAGTCACTGGACACCAACTGGATGTGGCACCATTCACAACCACTCTCTGTGCCCTGTCATCCAGTCAGTTTTTAACCCAGCGAAGGGTGCACCTGTCCAGGCCACATGCTATTAGCTTCTCCAGGAGGATGCTGTGGGGGACTGTGTCAAAGGCTTTGCTGAGGTCTATGCAGACCACATCCACAGCCTTCCCCTTGTCTCTCCAGACGGTCACCCACTCATAGAACGAGATCAGATCTGTTAGGCAGGACATTCCCTTCCTAAATCCATGTTGACTGGGCCCGAGCCTCTGATTGTCTTGTATGTGCTGCTCAGTGACACTCAGGATGATCTGTTCCATAACCTTGCCAGGCACTGAGGTCAGGCTGACAGGCCTATAGTTCTCTGCATCGTCCTTCCGGCCCTTTTTGTGGATGGGTGTCACATTGGCCAGCTTCCAGTCATCTGGGACCTCCCCAGTTAGCCAGGACTGGTGATAAATGATGGAGAGAGGCTTAGCTAGCCTTAGCTAGCTCTTGTGCCAGCTCCCTAAGGACTCTAGGGTGAATCCCATCCCGATTCATAGACTTGTGAGGATTTAAGTGTCACAGCAGGTCCCTAACTACCTCCTGCTGGATTACAGGAGGTATATTCTGCTCCCCATCCCTGCCTACCAACTCAGGAGCCCAGTTGCCCTGAGAATAATTTATTTTTGTGTTGAAGACTGAGGCAAAGAAAGCGTTAAGTATCTCCACCTTTTCCTTGTCCTCTGTCACTATGCTCTCCCCTTCATCCGGTAAGAAATGAATATTTTCTCTGGCCCTCTTTTTATTATTAATGTATTTATAGAAGCATTTTTTATTATCCTTAACAGAATTGGCCAGCTTAAGTTCTAAATGAGCTTTTGCATCTCTAATTCTCTTTCTACATGACCTGACAATATCCTTAAATGCTTCCTGGCTCACCTGCCCGTTTTTCCAAAGGTGATACACTCTATCACTGCTCTATATGAGCACATGTTCAATGCTCTGCATTGATCTTCTGTCGTGGTAGGTCTAGATGTAGCTACAGAAATGCCTCTACTCTCAGAAAGGTCAGCAAGCGTGTGGAAATTTCAGGATCACAGCAGAATTCATATTTACAACAAATATCAGGGACAGAGGTGAGAAAAGTGGAAAGAAAGATTGTCCATTAGGGACTTTATCCCACAGAAAAAGCTAGCATAAAAGTTGAGCACACATTGCATATGAGAAAATAAAAAGAATAGGTTTTTTCCTTCTTTCAGTTTATATACTTCATAAAACAAATTAACAAATAAAATTATACTAAAAACTGAATTGCATGACCTTTGCACTAATCATAATGAATGTATCTTCCAGGGGAAGAAGAGAGTTTAGGTCATCAGTAATAGCAGTATCTAAAGGGTCAGAATTTGTACCAGTGCTTACTTTTCACCAGATCACATTCTTTACCTCATTTGTTCTCATAACCAACTTTACCAGCTTGGAAACAGAACATTAAATTTCTGTAGGAACAGGAATGGATTTCCTTCCTCTGTTTGCTTCTCAAGTTGCTGCTGTCTTCTCACCTGATGGTCACAGGATTGCTATTTCAGACCTCAGGGTGATGTCTGGTCAGAATGCAGAGTAATACTTCCAGAGTCTCCAAAAGAATTTTAGTGTGATTAAGACTTGTGCAAGTATACTTTTGGGCAGCTATACTTCCATTTATGCAGGAGGGTAATAAAGTGTCTTAATCTTTGTTTCTTGTCTCACTGGCCCTATTTCACAACTCATGCTTTTGCATTTGCACAACAGCCACTGCAGCTAGATCTAGAGATTCCCTTCTGTTCCTCTTGACAGGAGATTAGGCTCTTTAAAATAATCTCCAAAACTGGTCTTCAGGTATTTGTGGAGTCAGTGTTACTCTCTTGCTCTCAATGTCACCCTAAGTTCAATGTTCTCTGGATACACTTCAGCATAAGCCCATGACTTGGGAATTGGGGTTCCCTGTTCTCTAACAACTTGACACTGCTGCCTCTTTCCTGGCAGCTCTGTGACACGAGATGAAAGTGAACCCAGAGCTGTCCCACCCCATGCAGGACAGCAGCAGCTGGGTGAGTTATCTCTCATGCCTCTGACATAACACCCCCACCTGTGCCATGGCTGTGGCATGTCAGAGCAGGAAGCAGGTGGCACATTTCTACAGAAAGCACTGGTGCCTTGTCAAGAGCATTGCAGCCAGCAAGTCTGATCATCCCAAGCATGTGGCCACATTTCTAGGCCCCCTCACCATTCCTTAAAGAAGTTGTGCTATTTCTGCAGGTGCTCCTGGGCAACTGCTTGGAAAGCAAGTGTTCTGCCATATGGGGCCCTGGGCAGGGAGCCACCACTGAAGATATGTTTGACACATAGGCCTGCTGTTAGAGAGGAGATTAAAGCATACTGCTATGAGTCGTGAGGGAAGATGAGACTCCTGCGTGACATGCCACTAGCAGCAGATCACAGACAAGTGATGAGATGGTTTTAAACCTGACTTCCAAGATGACAGCAGCAAGGCTTCTATAACACTAGAAACTGAATTATCACGTATGTGAGTCCAACAGGACATTACTTCCAAGAGATGGCTGATGGAGAGGGAAATGATCCAGTACAAATACTCAAAAGTCTGTTTTTCACTTTCCCTAAAGGAATCCCCATGAGCACTCTTTGTGTCCTTTGAGCTGTGTGCAGGAGGCTACCAGTGTGGATGAGAGAAAAAATGTCTCTAATGCAGCCATGATGTCAGACTCTTTTGAGTAAAGAATTTCAGGGGGGGGAAAATCACAATAAATTGTCTGTCCACAAATTTAAAAAAATGCAATAGATTTCTTAATGAACTGCTTTACAGAAACAATGCACACTATTACTTGGTTGCATTCTTAGGTGTGCTTCAGTTACACTATGCATTTGTCTCTCTGCTCATAGTTTACTTATTTCCTTCTAAATATAGTAACTTTCTTCCATATGGCATGACTTAATTCACCATGGGAATTGTATTCTTAAATTTTATCCAGAAAGAAAAATATAACTGCATACCACAGTTTCTGAGGTAAAATTTCTACATAAGAGTTTGTGAAATAGCAGAATTCAGCAGATGAGAGGAAATTAATTATTTACACTTACAATCAGAAAAGCTGTAGACCTAAAATAGCTTTTTCTGGCAAAATTAAGGTTTGTAGTGTGTGGTACATTGCATTACATGATGCCCCAGGAGAATACCTATCTTAATTAAACACCGTGTTTTTAGGGTGTTTTATATATATACTTATAGCCTATATACTAAACCACACTGCAGAAAAGATGTGCACCTTGGAGTTTTGACAAGAAGGGGAAATTTACCTAGGTCTAGACACAGACTGGTTTGACCTTTTGTATATTAATAAATAAGCATCTCACATTCCTGGAGTCACTGAGTGCATTAGTTACTGCTTGCTGTCTATAAGCAAACATTTGTCATTGATCCCTTAAATTTGCTGCCACTAGTTAAATTAATTATCAACCACAAATGCAAGTATGCAGTTCAAGTAGGACTTCTTTGATTACCTACCTCAACTACTTTCATCAAAACTTCAGTGTACTCAACATCAACAATATAGTTAGTCAAGAACTCAATGAAACAGCATCCAAAAGAATGACACATAGACCAGCTAAACTGTGAGACAACAGAGCTAGCTCACTGAATCCACCCTCCATGTTAACAAACTAGGAGAGCTCTTTCCTGGCATGACTGACAGTATTTGGAAAAATACAACATTGGCTACAAATACTGCAACCATAGAACACCACTCTCAAGCCAGAGCCAAAGAGCTGGTATCACCTCCATGTCACAGAAGCTTCAGTTGTGATACCATTTTACAGCCACTCTCTTTCATGTTTTAAAAACCCACACATCAATGTTTAACCACAAGAAAGTTGTTTAATATTGTGTAGTACAAGCATTGATTTGGAAAGCTGTAGTAGATGTGGAAGGGCATGTAATGTAAGGCTGTCTCTCAAGTACGTCACAGGAGCCTGGGTGCAGCCAGCTAGGCACTTTGCCTTGGAAGCTTTCTGCTGAAGTGACAGGAGGCCACTGTGACCATCCTGCTCTACATGGCTACAACAATCCCCACTACCAGGTGTGAGCATCACTCTTAGGGTGTACAGCATGGGAAAGCAGTGCCTGAGGCATTAGCATTTATTAGTGGTCCTTTCAGATACTAGTTGTTAAGAAGACATTCTAGAAACAGTGGGGTTAAAAAGGAAACCTCCTGATGACTCTAGATGTGCAGGTAAAGCAAACATAAAGGGAGTGTTACACACCTTTTTCAAATGCAAGCAAGAAACAACTATTTGGAAGGACTTGTGTCATTGCTAAGAAGAGACAGCAACAATTCATATAGGAGAGAAATACAGTGAAATGTTACTGACATAGTAAGACAATACTGGCACCCAGAGGTTTTTAAAAGAGGCCATGCTTGGGGTTTTTGTAAGCTTTTTGTTTTGCTTTGGGTTTTCGTTTTGTGTTAGGTTTTTGGTTTTGTTTGTTTTGTTTTGGTGTTTGTTTTTTTTTTCTGTAAAGAAATGTTTCCTTTTGAAACAGATTCTTGATGCATCTCCCACACTTTGTTAACTAAGACCACGGTAAAGACTGTGATTTATTTTTAAACAAGAATGCAGAAAGTTTTGTTTCAACCCTTCTTGACTTGGTTTTGGCACTCAGTAAGGCCATTTGTTGCAGCAAGAAATAAGAAGATGCAGAAGTATTTCAGTCCAATAGAGTTTATGATCTACCAAGAGCTAGGCACAGCAGAGACTGTCAGTCCCCTCTGATTCTGTCCAGGTTCTCATACCAGGACATCCGTTTTTCTGCAGTGATGTCCCTCTGAGTTAAAGGATTTGTTGTGCTGGTAGTCCTATCCTTAAATCACACTTATGCCATGCTTCATTTTATTGTTTACCTCAAAGTATTCAACATAGTCCCCTAAACATTCTTCTTGATGCTGTGCCCGAAGGAGTGGATTATCTTTGGGCTATGCATATGTTCTATTAATAGTCAAAGGACAACTCTGGAATACAAGTGACAAAGGGAAAAAATGCTTTTAGTCCATTATTTGTCACAGAATACATCCTGTTGTGGCAAAGAAGTTTTTTAAACCTGCAGTGGGTGACTTATCCAAACAACACCAGCATAGTCACAGAAAACCAATTAGGCTGAAAAAAGAGATCTATGTATCAAGGGCAAAACACAGAACACAAAGAAGGGAACCATTTACTGCTCTTCTCAGAAGAAATCCAAGGACTCAGCTGTACCTGGGAGGTGTTCAGAGACGACTGAAAAAGAAAGCTCTACACATGCACTCCTTTTGTGGATGTGGTGACAAAAAAAAATCCAAGTTTTTTGGCAGATCTTTGAGGTCCATTGAGCCTGTAGGTGTCACCAGAAAAACCTGCATTTACAGAGACTCAAGGGAAGAGTCAAGAAAATACCTGGCTTGCAATTCTGCTTCTCGGAAAATGAAGTATTCAAAAGGACAAGGAAATTAGATCTTGTGTGGGGGGAGTGTGAGGCAGAGAAAGGAGCAGGCACAGCCTTGTTTATGCAGGACTTCAACAACAGCAAAGAGTTGCAATGTTAAGCAGGGAACACAGCTGGCCAAATCACATGGCTTTGCAGTGGAAATCCAGGAGTCAGTGGAATAACCCATGGATTGGGCACAGGAAAAGTCTCTTGGAAAAATATGCTAGCAACAGTAACTCTGAGGAGAGCTTTCCTTTGGTCCACACTGAATATAGGTTGAATGGTCTTGGGCATGCGTGCATATGCTCCACTGAAGACCGATCTTCCTCTGATGTCCATGCTGCTAATCTGACCTAGGACTGTGGGAAAGCAGTTCACTGAAGGTTATACTTTTGCCTTCTGAGGTATAGTGGGCAGCTAAAGCAGCAAATTCGTGGGTTTTGTGATAGGGATTTCTCCCTGTCCTTTCATAGCATCATTTTTTGGTTGCTACCAAAGACAACCTCCACTTTCCAACAGCATGATTGTAAAAGCTACTGCAGACCATTACAATCATAATGGACTTCTGCTATATATTTCTTCTATATTTAACAATTTTGTCCCCAAATTCTGGCTTTTTAGATGTCTGTCTCAAAGTAAATCTCCCAACACCATACTGGTTGAAAACTCTAGTCCCTCAGTGCATCTAAGCTTATTCACAAATGTGAACTGCAATCTTTACTGAAGCAGCAATGCAAATACAATCACACAACTCACAGGAAGAAACACCGTAAACTTCACTGCTGTTCCTGTCTTTACGACAGTTGTCAAATCCTAAAATATCTGGGCCTTATACCAAAACAGAGAAAACACAGATGTAATTATCACTTTATTCTGCTTCACTAAACAGGGTAAAAGTGGATGGGTTTGTTGAGTTAGAGAATGACGGGAGAACACAGTTTGCAAGATGAGACTTGTTAAGAGCTCAAAACACTCCCCTCTATCAGAGTTTTTTAAGAAGCATTTGGACAGTGGCTCATGTTTGACTCAGCTCAGTCACATACAGTTCCAATTTATTTCCATAAGAAAAGAAAGAATACAATGACCTCCAGGTGTACTGCAGAAAAAGAACTTGGACTCAGATCTGTGTTAGAGTAGATAATGCAGTTGCCACTGGGCAGAAGATTATAAGGCCCACTTCATCAATGTGTGTTTTATCTCTTCCTTTTTTTTTGCTCAGTCATATCTCCTTTGGACAGAGATGAGTTTTTCAACTGGAAAAACTACAGAATAAAGTATTTTTTTCCCATACTTGACCAGGTTTCAGGATTATAAATTCCACTGTATTAAATATTATTCAAACACAAGACCAGATGTCTTCATGTTTACAACACATTTTTTTGGCACAGCTTGTCAAAACACAGTCAGTCTTGGAAAATCTGAATAAGCATTCATTGTAATAGTTTAATAGTCACTGGTCACAGCTCTCAAGAGTTGCTACGTTTGCTCTCAGAATTGTATTATGCAACACTTCAATTGCTGTGTATGTTCCCTGTTGTGCTGCTTATCATCTCAGGGGCTGGATTAAGGGTATCATTGTGCTGTACTGCATAACACTGGTTTATGATATGATAAAATTACTCGTTGTGAGACTAATCTGGTATTTGCACTCAGCATTGCTATCACCTCTGTACTTCAGGAACTGTCTCTTGGAAACTTACAGCCAGATGGCTGGAAATATATCCAGTGCCTCATGCCACCATCTGGAACATCATCCTGGGACTTGAACAGCAAGTCTTACAGTGGCACAGCACCCTAGAAAGAGCTGTCAGACAATGTGACTCATTTTTGAAACAGCCTTGTAGACACCTGGGCCAAAGAACAGGGCATCGAGGGGGTCTGTCACATCCCCCATCAGCCACCAACCTCCAGGAAAATTGAATGATACAATGGACTGCTAAAAACTACACTGAAAGCAGTGGGTGGTGGGACCTTCAAACACTGGGACACACATTTAGCTAAGACCACCTGGTTAGTTCACACAAGAGGATCTGCCAGTCATGCTGACCCTGCCTAATCAAAACTCCCATGTGCTGTAGAAGGGGATAAAGTCCTGGTAGAGCACATTAGAAATTTTCTGGGAAAAACACTGGGTTAGTGCTCTTTCAGATAAAGGATAAATCCCATCTGTGGGATTGCTTTTGCTTAAGGACCTGACTGCATTTGGTGGGCAATGTGGAAACATAGGAAAGTCCGATGTGCACCTCAAAGGACTTTGATTCTGGGTGAAAATAGACAATTATTTTAATTGTATGATGTTAATTACTATATAATACTGAGTGTCATCACTACTGTGGTTGCTTTATTCCATATCAACAGTATTACAATAAAAATTAGCCAGATTAATGAAGAATGAATTTTGATGAAACTGAGTGAAGTGCAGCAATAATAGAACCAGGACTGGCTTCAGCATGCAACAATCCAACACCACACACCATCTCTCTTGCCCTGAAGGACTACTATAACAGATGGAGCCCAAAGTCATGGACTAAATTAACTCAGTGGACCTTTTAGAGGGATGACCTATAGACTGAGGAAGTGAAATCTGTGTGTATATATCAAAAGACAGGAAAGGATGTCTTGGAAAGTGTGGGACTTGGGCATGATGTAAATGGTATAGAATGAGGGGTGGATATTGTCCTGGTGTCAGCTGGGACAGTTAATTTTCTTCCTAGTAGCTGGTACAGTGTTGTGTTTTGGATTTCGGATGAGAATAATGTTGATAACACACTGATGTTTTAGTTGTTGCTGAGCAGTGCTTACACTAAGTCAAGGAGTTTTCAGCTTCTCACACACCCTTACTGTCAAGTAGGCTGGGTGTTAAAATAAGCTGCTAGGAGATACAGCCGGGACATCTGACCCCAAGTGGCCCAAAGGATATTCCATACCATATGACGTCATGCTCAGCTATAGGGAAAGCTGGAGGTGGGGCTGCTGCTTGGGAACCTGCTTGGCATCATTTGGCAGGTGGTGAGCAACTGCATTGTGCATCACTTTGTTTGCATGTTCTAATTCTTTTATCACTATCATTATTATTGTTTTTAGTAGTAGTAGCAGTAATAGTAGTAGTAGTATATTGCCTTCCTTTTCTGTCCTATTAAACTGTCTTTATCTCAACCCATGTAAGGTACTGATGTTTTTTTTTTCTTAATTCTTTCCCCCATCTCACTTGGGGGGATGGGAGTGAGTGAGCAGCCATGTCGTGTTTATCTGCCTGCTGGGTTAAAACATGACAGTGGCCTCCAGTGTCTTTGTTAGCTGAAGCAGTTTAGACCCTTGCAATTTTTAATTTAGTACCCAAAAGTCCATTCTGATCACAATGTCCTAATGCACTTTTTAAATCAGATGCTAGTTTAACTTCTATCTCTCACTCCTTTTAGACCCGTGAAAACTTAATTGTTCTAGTTTAAGCACATGCTTAATGAAATGGTTTAATTGATGTGCTGTTTTCACTTTTGTAGGGAGACAGGGCTGGCACAGTGGCACTGGAAGAATGACTGTATCTTCACTTGGGTAAGGCAAGACCACTGCTAGAAACCTTTCTAATTCTCAAAGTCAGACTGGGTGCAGTTCTGGGTGGCAAGAGAATAAGATACCATAGCATGTTCCTCACCAAATGTGCATTTCAGCCTTCACAGGTGAGAAGAAGCCTCAACTTATGCTCACCCTGGCCTTTTCTGAGGCCTCCAGCATCTTGCAGAGAAAGCCCAAGGACCAGTATCTCATTGCCTGACTGAGCAGGTGGGTTCCTATGCAGTTTTCATACCTTTTTATGAGGGCACAGGTTCACTATACCTCCTTACTTCCTCCAGATGAGTTTTGCAATGAATTCAAAAAAACATAACGCTGACAGGCAAGGAAAAAATCCTTAGAAGGGAAAAGAAACACAAATAGGGCTGGGAAACCTAGATTTTAAAAGGATGTACTTAGTGGCTTGAGTGCATGTGATAATTACAAATATATGATTTTGTTTCTTAGATTCAAACATGCAAATACAGCTTTGTCTTCTATACTTGTATATATGTTGTATAAGCTCAGAAAGGGATTTTGTTAGAATTACATGTGTCAACACAAGGACTCAAGAAACCAGTGTTTTCAAGGGAACACATGTCTTATTGTGGCCATTAATAGCTAAAATGCCAGTACCTGAGGTAAATTTGCAGGGGTTAACAAAATGGAGAGCTGTTACACACCTGAATTTAACAGACAACCTGTAATCCTACTGGAGCATTTACACTCTACATAAAGCAAGTGATTAAACAGATGCTATGAGGTCTGAAGTCTGCTACTCATGTAGTTAAATTTTGGGGTTTTAATCTCTTAATTTTAATATAGTCACAGCAATTACCAACACAGAAAGAATCAGTCCTACTCTTGTGGCAAAACTCTTTCTGCTATAGAGGTCCAGAAACTGTACCTTAATTCATGAGGAGGGCACACAGGTGTTGCTATGACTTTTGTTTTCTATTTCGTTTTTGGTTTTGTTTTTGTTTTTTTGCCATTCCTTTAGCTCTGACTCTTGTTACAAAAAGCATAGCTTTGCTTTATATTGTCTAGACTATTCCTTAATGTCAAAAGGAAATAAAAATCTTTATTAAAATTAAATCCTGTGATGTGTCCTTTTAGGCCTGAGGGACCTATTTTGGGACTTAGGTAATCCCTAAATTAGAACTTCGTAAAGGTTGTTTGTTTGGTTGTTTGTTTTCCCCTCAGATTTTAAATTCAAGCAAGCAAATCTGCGACCTTGTATTTTTCAGCCAATATAGCACAAGTTTCTTACGGTTATTTTCTAAGGCTGGTGACTTCTTTAATACATATTTCCAGAAATACTGCTGATTTCTTTGCAGGGTGCCTTCCAATGTCAGAGGTATCTCTGCCAAGCACTGTGCTACAGATTTGAATTAAAGTTACATGGTTCAGTTAAATGTACCAACATGATGAAATAAAAAAAAAACAAAAACCACCAAAACAACAACAACAACAACAAAAAACACCCAGAAAAAAAAGAAAAAAAGACTGCATTTTAAAATTCAAAATCAATATCTGAGAGTTTCCAAGGCTGCTACTTCCTGTAAAAAAAGGGCATTCAGATGATATGCAAGACACAGAAATTGGTTAAACATTATTTAGGTAACTTACTAGCTTTTTAATATTCACACATTTGTAAAGAACACCTCTGAACACTGTAGTCCCTCTTTCAAAATAAAACATGACTCTGTGTATTCAGATGACTTTCTGGGAGATGCTATTCAGTGCAAGGCTCACCAGAACTCAGTATATCTATTTTTTTCCTGAAGTGCTCAACTCAGCATCCAAGAGAAAATCAAGAACCTTTGTTCTACCTATGATTTTCTAATGTCTGCTGCTTCAGACACCCTTCAAAGGCACATGACTTACAGCATGTTCCATATGCCTATAAGTTCAAGACATTTCTTCTCTCCTACCCTTCATGGTAAAAAGTAGGAAAAGCAAGAGTAAGCAATGGACCTACCACAGAAGGAAAGAGGATGCACATATAAACTTGTATGCCTACGTACAAAACGTGACCATGAATGACTTCTCTTTGATGTCTGTAATAGTACTGTCTGTAGAAGCTCATAGCATCCACCCTAAAACACTGTTTAGTGTGACAAAATTATCAAGCTGCTCACCCCCAAGAAACTCATTATATTGAACAAGTCTGGTTGTTGTTTTTTTAAAACTACACTTGGATGTATATATCAAACAACTGTTGAAACATACATCTGCATGGACACATGCATGTATAATGCATGTAGGGAGTGCAGATATTTACTGAATATGATTAACAGGGCAACTGGACATGAAACCTTAACTTTCTGAAAAAGTTTTTTGGACAGATTCAAAGAAGCATTTTAAATGGAACTACTTTTGCCTTGTGATTTCTAAGGTGACAGGCTGCATCCAGCCTTGCTCAGCAGAACTGCAAGCTGCCATTATCTAACAGCTGCTTACCAGCCCATAGGAAATCAACTGACACAGTTAACTTGACCCCTACAGGCCCAGAGTCAATAAAATTGGAATAACTTTTACCCTTAAATAGGGCACAAGGACAGGTGACCAGCAAATGCTGCAACTCCGCTCTGGATTGCAGTCCTGGGTCAGCACTTTGAAGTGTTCCACTGAAAGATTTCTGGAATATACTGCCCAGTACTGATTTTCACATTTTTAAAAGTGAGAAATCACAAACTAAACTGAGCTGAAATTCACAAATTTATGAATGACATCATAGGAAGCTATTGTCACATACTTAATTCTACCAAATGGTACAATGAGGTCTTTTGTACAAAGTTTAGTCACAGAACTGTTTTGCTTTATCCCAACAGCATCTATTAAGATACAGAAATGACCTATTTCTCAACAAAGTTTCTTTCTCTTTTCACTAGTCAGGCAGACAGCAGGCTCTCTATATTCCAGTTTCAAGGAGGAGAATAGTAATGTATGCATAATCCTATGCACCATGCAGTTCTTTATATTTTACATTCTTGTTATATCCCCAGTGATCAGAGTTGGGTAAAGGAGAAAATGGGTTTTAAGACAGACAAGTAAATCTTTGCTTTAATCTGGCATAGAAAATTCCTTAACTGTTCTCCTGGGATGAATACGGTTAATCCTGAAAGTGTAATACAAGGAGCACTACATGCTTCTGCACTTATCAGGACTCATATTAGTTACATCTCTGATGTTATCACAGCATCACAGAATTGCTCAGGTTCTGAAAAGACTTTCAAGATCATTGAGTCCAACCTCAGCCTAGCCCTACTACCCTAACTCTAACAACCCACCACTAAACCATGTTCCCGAGCACCACATCCAAACGATTTTAAAACACATTCAGGGATGGTGACTCAACCACTTCCCTGGGGAGCCCGTTCCTGTGTTTAACAACCCTTTCTGTAAAGAAGTTTTTCCTGGTATCCAACCTAAACCTTCCCTGGTGCGACTTGAGGCCATTTCCCCTTGTCCTGTCACCTGTCACCAGTGAGAAGAGACCAACTCCACTCTCACTCCAACCTCCTTTCAGGTATTTGTAGGCAGCAATAAGGCCTCCCCTCAGCCTCCTCTTCCCCAGACTAAACAGCCCCAGCTCCCTCAGTCACTCCTCCTAGGGTATGTTTTCCAAACCCTTCACTAGCCTTGTAGCCCTCCTTTGGACCTGCTCCAGCACCTCAATGTCCTTTCTGTATTGAGGTGGCCAAAGCTGAACACAGTACTCGAGGTGGGGCCTCACTGGTGTGAGGGGCAGGATCACTTCCCCAGTGCTGGTCACACAGCTTCTGATACAAGTCAGGATGCCATTCACTGGCCTTCTTGGCCACCTGGGCACACTGCTGGCTGATATTCAACTGACTGTCAGTCAATATACCAAGGTCCTTTTCTGCCAGGCAGCTTTCCAGCCACTCTTCCCCAAGCCTGTAGTGTTGCCTGGGGTTGTTGTGGCCAAAACGCAGGACCAACCCTTGGCCCTATTGAAACTATGTATATAACTTGGTGGTTATGTAACAACCAAACTGGTATAATAAAATTCAAGCAATGCTGAAGGACTGTAAAGGCAGAAGCCATTTGTTGTGTGGATAGCTATCAGAAATGTCAATAAGGCAGCTGTGTTTCCATAGCTGCTTAGGTCTCCTTCCTTCTTTGACAATCTGCTGCTGCTGCGGAAGTGTATAGGGACTTTATACAAGCTACTTGCAAATACAGAAAACACTATTTTCTTAGCAGTTCTCTGACTATTAATCCATACATTTTCAGTACACATATAATCAGCATGTAACTTAGAAATTCCCATGATATGTTTAAGAAGCATATTATCTATATAGTACTGAAAATACACAATATGTGAATGTGAAGATTGCACATTCAGAAGAAAGTATTAAACTTAGGTCTAGTTAAGTATTGTCCAGTTGCTAGAAAAACTTGGCAGTTTCATGTTGACCTCAGGATCTTCATGCACTTGCTTTTCATGGATTTTGCTCATAGCACACAATCAGTAGGGGACATGCAGCCATGATTTACAGATGCCCAGTAGCTCTGCACATATGTGAACCCCCAATTTACTGTACATAATGATCTTCTTCACCTTGTACCACAGCCTACAGCCCTGCTTTGAGAACAGCAAAGTTACTCTGGAACAGAAATAACATTGAGTAGAAGGACAGTTAGATGCCTGTTGCCTGAGCAATCAGTGTTACTGACTAGTAAAGTGACAGACTGATCACTGCTACTGATTACAGATCATTCATTTTAATAACATGTTTCTGCATTTCCCAGGGTAGGAAGGTTTTTTTTAAAGTAGGAAGTTTTTTTACATGTGAAACCTAGTTTAGCAAGTTGTCCTTACAACACCAACACAGAAAAACACCATTTTAAGGTGTTTAAGGAAACCATGTCTCCAGAGTAGCCTTGCTCGCCCACAGGACAGGCGTGGTACACTGGAACATGGCACAGCCAGAGTGGTTTAAGAATGGTCATTGAGCTCCTTGATTTAAAGAGGAATTTTTTCTCTTCTTTGGGACATTTCTCTGGAAAAAGGTCAGAAAATAGAGAGCCAAAGGACTCTCTAATGGGTGTGCTAGTAAAAAATATGTGTTTTCATAAAGGAACTAGATAGAAGACACTGATGTTTTTATCATTTTCCATTGCTTCAGTTTATCAACAGCATCTGGGATATGTTACTGCACGTTTGGTACTGGACCTCTCTTTGTCTCCTGTGAAGTTCATGTTCCTGACTTAGTATTTTTTCCTATTTGGTTTAATCTACTGAAACTGCTGCAGCTGCTAATGCTCCAGAAATTCCAGGAAAAAGAGAACTTCTGAACCTATGGCCTTAGTTTTTTTTACAGAGAAAGCTCTTGCAAGTTAGACCACACCACACAGTATACATTTTTTGTACAAGGAAATTCTACTGCATGATAATAACCAGTACACATTTGGCTCATGTAAGCTCTATCAGCTTGTCTTTCAACAGAGAGAGCACACAAAGAAAACAAAAACATGTTTTTCGCTTCTCTATCTGATATGGCCACCCACCCTAGAGAGCTACCTAATCTGAGCACAGGCTGATGTGTTCATGCTGTAAATTACAAACCAAGTCAGAGGTCCAGGGCTTCTGCAGCTAGCCTTGATCCTCTATTCAGACCCGGAACTGCTGTGGCTGGTGGTCTCCACACTGAGAACAGGACTGGCAACCTTGGGCATGTCACTGAGCACCACTCTTCAACAGAAACTGGCAAGCACCAAGCATGCACAATGCGGAGGTTTACTTTTATTTTATTTTATTTTATT
>WTSP01020058.1:0-48295 GCA_025331215.1 Actenoides lindsayi
AGGGTGGCACGGGCGAGGAGTGGTGTGTGAGGGGTGGGAGGGGGGGGGGGGGGGGGTGGGGCGGGGGTGGGGGGGGCGGGGGGGGTAAAAAACAAACTGAAAAGTTCTGCTTTATGAGGATTCAGTGATCCAAAATATAATTTTCTACTTCATAATCTTTTCACAAGCAAATATTTCTAGAAGTCAGGGCCTCTTTCCTGGGCTGGAACAGGAGGGGGCTCATTGCCAGCACTGGGTGGGCAGTTACCAAAAATGGTCCTACTGTCCTCTGGGGATAAAACAGGAGGAAACACCCCAGGGCTTTCATTCCAGCCAATTTATTTTGTCCTTATTCCTAACTTGCAAGTTACATGCTTTGCTGCACTGGTATTGGGACGCTGTGACCCACGTGAGGCACAGTCAGGAGAGAGGGAGGAGAGGCTAATGGTCCTATCTCACCTTAAAGCATGTGAATTCATGGAGCAATCAGAAACACTGAGAGATTTGTAACTTTCCCCACCACAAAAGTATCAGAGGAGATGTGATACTGTGTGTGATAGTGCACGCAATAGGAATCATGTTTATTTTTCTCTGAGGGGTAACTGATTTCAACAGGACCATTTTGACGTATGCTTCAGATCCATGTCTGTTTAGGGAGAGGGAGAAATGCATTTTGATGCCTATCCAACATTAGCAGAAATCTCCAGTGGTGGACAGGTTCATAATACATTAGGGCTAAAGTCTCTTGCTGCAGCCCTCCAAACCTAAATGGGATCTCCCACCAGTTCTACCCTGAAGTTTTATGGATGCCTAACATAGCCTCACAGCTTCCTTATGACAATGGATCAACTTTCCCTCTTACCACTGTGATCTTACTCAGACAGCCTGGGTGGTACCCTCTTCACTTCCAGTAACAGATAGGCACGCAGCCTTCTACTTGAGACATCAAAGTTGAGGTGCTCTGAAGCTCACATCTGGCAGTAAAAGCAGATTTGAAAGATGTTCCTCATTCAAATCCAGAAAAAACTAAGAGCTGTGTGAACTTGTACTGCTGACTATTAGTGTAGACTAACAGACTTTTGTACATCGAGGATGGCAACTGATTTTTTTTTTTCAACTTCTTACGACCTAAAGGAGTCAGAAGACTGCTTTATGCTTATGTCTGATAGTATACAAAAAGACACAGAGAAATCACCCCTCACTTTGCACCTTTATCTTACTGTTATTCTTCTGGGAAATGTTACAGCTTTTTCCACAATAAAACCCAAAAAGTTGCTAAAAATGCTGCACTGTTATATATTACTCAGACATAAAATATGTCGTAGTTATCAAAACTGTGCTGGGATGCCAAGGGATGTGAAAGACTGTGAAGTTCTGGTTCTAGCTTACTTTCTGGGTTTGTCACGGAGAAGGTGAAGGAAACATTTATATTAGCAGTTCAAGTCTCAGCAAAGTGTGTTAAAGTTGAAAATCATTTTCATGTTAAAGAACTGTGGTGATTAAGCTTTGAGTTCTAGCTCAATTTCTGGAAGCAAGTGCTTAAAACGATAAATATTTATGACTAAGATTAAAAGGTATAATGAATGGACAAGTGCCTTGAGACAGCTTCTGAAGTTAGTTTTGCTCAACTTGCTTATTGCTAATGAGGACAAAGATGATGACTATGCTGAGGAAGAGTAAACTGAGCGATTTATGTGAGAAGTTTCCAAAAGCATTGATACCTCTTCCTAAAATAACCTAAAATTATATTCAAAAAAATCCCTTTCCTCTTAAAAAGGGACCTATCAAAAGTGCATATTTCAGCACGCTTCCTCCCTGAAGTTTCTCAGTCTTGAAAAAAAAATGAATGTTTTTCCCAATTGCCTTCCAAAGGTTTGCCTGTCTGCCAGGTCGTTTGCATCTGACAGTCAAATACTGCTGATGAGAACCATCAATTCCTTCAAGGACTTGAAACTGCATCCAATTTGTGTCGCAAGTGACTGTGAAAGGAGGTGACTGCAACCATTATTTTGTAAGATTTAGTCAAAATATCCCCAGAAGAAGCAGGATGGCATGCTGGGAATTGTTTGATGAGCCTGCTGGGAGAATAATTACATGGCCAGCAGTTTGTTCACTTCATCTTTTGTAGCACGTCCTTAGAGGGGTTTGTGTGCTTTGAGCACTCAGCTTTTTGAATTAAACGATCGTTGCTGCCATTGTCTCTTCAGGTAATTCCCGGATTATGCAGCCTCAGATGTGCATTCCATGGGCTGCTTCTGCATTACACGAGGTATTAGAAAAGTAAAATACTTTCTTCAATATTCCCATTCTTACTGGTGGTGAAATTTTCTGCACCGTAGCTGTGATTGAATTATAAATGTTCTGATTGCAATGCTTACATACACCTCAGGCCCATTTGTGTTTTAATCCTGCTTCTTTAAGCAGGATGAATGTCAACATTTGCAATTTCAATGCCTTTTTTACCTTTTTGATGTTGTTAGAATCGCTCTATAAACTTTGCCTTTTTTTTTTATCTAACAGGTTACAGCTTAAAGTTTTCAAGAGCAACTTAGGTACCAGGGAACAAAAGAGCTGTTCAAATTTTAATTTGACTCAGCATCTTTTGAAAAAATAAATGGCTATGAGCCCCTGGAAGACAGTGCTTGAAAGTATTACCGAAATATTAATTCTGAGTTGACAGGGAAATGGAAAGCTATGAAAGGATTCACATTAAAAACTAGAAGCTGTGTTTACTCAACTGACTACAAGGGGTCCATGATAGCTGTGGGTGTCTCTTATAAGGCAATTAAAAAACAGTGGTAACAGCAAACCTGATCCAGCAAACTATCCCGACTAGAGCAGCCTGACTGGTCCTCTCTAGACCAGATATCTTCTCAGCTGCTATTCCTGGTAAACTAGACCAGCCTAAACCATCCCTAGTCTCTGGTTTTCTCTGGTGGGTGTAGCCCATATGCTTTTCAGCTCCAGTATGACCACACGTACAGAGCCGTGTGTCTCTTGCTTTAAATTCATTGAGATGGATACAATGGAAGGAGGAGAAAAGGAAATAAAGGAGATAAAAATTACCATATCAGAGCCTTTAGCTGCTGGATGTATGGATGAAAATATATTGCTTGTGATTCCAGTGAAATGAGAGTCTGCTGTTAGAGAGTTTACTACAATCTATCTTGTTTGTGCACTTGAGGACTTCAGAAAACTATACTTATTGGAACACAGATGGAACAAACTTGATCACTGGCCAGAACTTAAAAAGAAAAGTTTCTTTGCTATGGAAAGATTAGTATCATTCTCACAAAGAAGGTTTTATAGAAACAAGAAACATACCTTTAAAGCAAAATTCCCTTTGATGTGAATCCTGCAGAAAGCACAAAAAAATATAAAAGGGCCAGTGGGATCCTGTTTTCTGCTGTGTGTGTTTCCCAATTCCTCTCCTTGCTAATGGGTCATTTGGGATGTGTCTTCTTTCCCAGGGCTGAACCAGGGCATCTTAGGAGGACAGCAGGGATACAGGAATTTCCTAAAAGAGATGCTGTCGCTGTTAACCAGTTGCTCGAAGGGAGAAATATTTCTGTTTCCTATTCCCATCTTTTCTGTTTCTGCACTGTATCTACTTCACCTTGCAGTCACTTGCAGAGCAGAAGTGTAATGTGACTTACCAGCCAGAATCAGTCCCTGATTTTATTATTCATCACTGTCTTATTTACCAGGTTGTTTTAGTACCTTGTGCTGATACACCGCTAGCTAACTTTACCTCAGTATATTGAAGCCCAGGAGTTGGCTTCAATTGCCAAGTTATACCTTATAATGTGCTTTGGAAAACAGTTTTAGAAAGTGGGAAATTCTATTTGTATACACGAACATGCCTTCAGGTCAACATTACATTACTGGCTGTTGTATGTTTTTTAAGCACAGTTATGCCCACTCCTCTTATATGCAGTTCAATATCGTCAATACTTAGAAACAACAAATGAATAACAGAAGGAACATATCAGATATAAACTGGTTAAATACCTTGTCAGCTGTTCATGTCAGCAGCTTCCCAAAATCGTACATGAATTTCCATGAGAGAACTGTCTAAGGGATATTGCTTCCTTTGAACTTTCCTCCCCTTTACAATCTTTTAATGAACTTTGGAATTTTTAAGGTTTTTAGATATTACTCAGAATTGCAATCTTCAATCTCCAAGCTTCAAAATTAAATCTAATTTTGAGAAATGGTGAAAAGTTGGGTTCATACAGTGCTTTTCTAGAGTTTTGTCCAGACTCAGTAATGCATTTTTCTCTATAGCCATGAAAGTCAGAAGCCGAGAGAAGACATGCTGGGATTTCATTGAGACCAGAATGTTTTGAAGATCCAGTTCAGATATTTCAACAAATGAGTCTTGAAGTTCAGCAGCAGCTCAAATGGGTCAGTGGGGTGGTATGTCCTCTTTGCATCACCTCTAGCTTGCCTGTGTTGTCAATGTCTGTGCTTTCTTTAGTTAAAAAGCTCTTACAGTCCGTCCTGGCTCATTATTTCTCAATGTCTCTATAGTTAGCAGGGTTTGCTGTTTTCTTTTATCCTTCAATAATTTGGAAACCCCAATTCCAAACTACTGAGTGGCTCAAAGACTTGGTACAAACAACAAAAAGAGGGATTTGGGGCAGCATGAGCCTCATTAAAATTCTTCCAAATTCTGCTTTTCTGCTTATCTCTGTTCTGATGTTTGCCAAAAAGTAGGTCTTGGCTCATATTTTAAGGAATCATCTTTGAGATCTGAGAGATACTCTATTTGTCATTTGTCATCTTCCCATGTTGTTTTCAGAAGGTCAAGAGTAATAAAATAATGTTACATATAAATTCCCTCATGGTGTAATAATGACATTTAAATCAAGAGCACTGGGATAATAACTGTGCCCCATGCCAACAGCACACTGAAATTCACTTGGGGTTTATTTTAGAATGAATAAAGTTGTACGCTAGCTGGAATCGTTTATATACAAGAAAACTTCGACCAATGAAACAACTTGTCCTGTTTTTCAAGCTGCCTTTTTGCCTTTGTGAACGGTGTTATAGCAACGACCATAAAATATTCTCACTGACTTTATGCTTTGGCTTGTTACCGAGAAAAATGGCAAAGCCGTGCAGTTCCGTGGGAAAACAATGTGCAAAATTCTTGAGGATTATTTAAGGTTGAAATCTGTAGGTTATTTTAAGCAAAATGAAAACATTTTTTTCTAAAAAAACCCCACAGTCTCTGATTAAATAAGATGATGTCATACTTGGTAGAACTTTTACAGTTATATCCTTGATTGTTTTCCTGCCTATTCACAGATCTACCCTGAAGCTAGAGGCATGCATAGTCTTTCGCTAGACAGAAGTCTGAGGGCAAGAACAGGGCATAATTTGTCCTGGCATGCAGTAATGGAGAAAGAAATTAGTAAAAAAGCCTAGCTGCAAAAGTTAACGTCCCCAGAGAAAACACCTCGTTTATCATCATGATCTAACAGTGATATCACAGAAGGTGAAAGCTAGACCCTGTTAGCCTTGTAAATTCTCAGCTGCGTAGATCTCTGTGAAGCCACCGAGATAGAAAGACAAAGAAAATGTGGTACAACTGCTCACAAGGCATTTTACTGTTCCCAACTCGAATGAGATCTTGAATGAGCAGAGGTTGAGCACAGAGCAGCTCACTTGCTCTGCACGACACACTGATACCAGACCTGCTTCCACAGCTGCCTCCAAAGGTCTATCTGGGCCATGCTCTCTAAGCAGTGCTGAATGGACCAGAGACTCAGCTTGAAGGGCTTGGCTCCACAGCCTGCCTGACAGGGAGGTGACCTATTGCTGGTGGGTGTATACCTGTCAGTGACACTGGAAATAGAGCCCAGGTAGGACACAGGCAGCTCTCTTTTGTGCAAGTTGCCTCTGGGGTTTGTGGAGAGACAGCTGGAGCTGAAGTCTGTAGCTCCAAGCAGGGTCTGTGTGGTACTCTGTGCTCCCCGGGAAAATGCCTATGGGCATCAGAAGGCAAAGCTGACATGGAGAAGTAGAACTTTCCTCAGGGATTTTCAAGAACATACCTCTATCGGCTCTCCAGAGTGGGATGGTGTCAGTATCTTTCTTTTACAAACTGACCTGCAAACAAGCCTTTTTCAGCTGGGAGTGGAGACTCACAAAGCAGTGCAGTGTTCCCAGCAGTGCTGGAGGAGCTAATGCCCTCAGGATTAGGGAGACCTTTGTTTAATCCTCCCATCTCTGCTACAGAGGAACTCCAGACCACATATTCTCCTCTGTTATCGCTGGCAGGCAAAAACAAGAAAAAGAAAATAGGGTCAGGGTGAGAAATCATGGAAGGGAAAATAACGTTCTTGCCTAGGGATGGGGAGATATTATACTAAGACTGTTTTTTACTGATAGTTTTTGCAATTGGCTTTAACTAATCACAAAAACAGAGGAGGGAAAAAGAACCACAAGTCCCCAGAGATTGGCCTCTGGTAGGCTGAGGAATGACATTCCCCTTGTTTTTCTTTCTGACCAAACCCATCTGGACAATGTTATGAAGATGATGTGAGTAAGCGTGTGCTGTTGGTTCCCATGCAGCATTTCTCACACATTTTGGTCTACAGGGTGCCCATAGTCAGAAGCATTCAAATGACCTAAAAAGAAAAGAAGGAAAAATTGCTGTAGGAAAATGCCAGTTACCCACAGGCAGTGACCGGATACTACTAAATAAAACTAATGCCATACTAGGCTACATTTCACTTTGACAGGCAGCCTTTTTATTTTTCACTTTGCTGGGTTTGTTTTTTTTTAAGATCTCCAATGTTTTTTACTAGTAACTAAGGAAAAAAGCTTATAATAATAAACTTATAATATATGAACTGCTATCCCTCCTCATTTCAGTATGAATTAACTCCTGAGTTTCTGTGAAGCCTCCCAAGAGCTATCTTTGCATGGTGGGTTACACCAGAAATCTCTGAGTTAGATTCTTATATGATTAAGCACTACATTATGTTTAAACAAAGCAATGCAACTTCATTAGAAAGTATTAATAAAGAAATTACATTATGGAAATTAATTCATACAGGCAGAAAAATCAGATTTTATTGCTACCTAACAAGGATTTGCACAGGCAAAATTTTGTCTTCATTCAGCAATATAAAAGATGACATTTTCTTTCTTGCAAGCACAGTTGTGAAAACAGTGCAGTAGAAATCACTGCCTTGTCCAGGATAAGGCAACACACTGCACCCAGGGAATGAAATACCACCCATGTAGCAAAGAGAAATGTGTCTAGTCAATGGCAAATCAGAAGGAATGGGGTGGAAAGATTTCCCACTTGCCAGCAGGAAGTATGTTTAATTATTCCATGCCACTGCGTATCTCATCGGAGGTAATGAGCTTCATGACAATTTGGTGTCAGGCAAGTGAGGTTTCTTTCTTCCAAACAGAAAATTCAAATAGGATAAAAAAGAAATGGCAAATGTTAAAAAACAGCAATAAAAAAAACACCACCACCACAACCCCCCCAAAACAAGCAAGCAAACAAAAAACCCCCAGAAAAATAGATAAATGCAGGCAAAAATTAACAGTCGAATATCTCCTCATTTATCGACAGAGATGTTTACTATTTCCTTTGAGAAGTTACAAATGCAGATCAAGTTCTCTCACACTGAAAATTTATTCTCAAATCACAAACTTGCCAAAAATCTTGCATCAGAAGCTAAGCTGTAAATCCACATTGTGTAGGTTGACATAAGGTGGGATGTGACTGGATGTGCACTTAAGTCTGTGAGCGTGGCCCAAGTTCTGCCATTCAGGTATAGCCTAGTTCTGTAACAGTCTTCTGTGAATAACAACCACCCAAAAGGTGTGGAAAAGGTGTTTTCAGGTGAAGTGAACTATGAAGTGTGAAATAAGCTTCACAAAAAGCAATGCCTGCTTCAGGAGAGTTTATTTTCAAAATTAGTCTCAACAAACACAAGCTTACACACCTAAGTGTCTGTTTATATTGACATTTATCTGTATGTATTCCAATTTTGGAGACTTAATCGTGGTGTCAAAATCAGGAGGCTGAGCTCTCGGTAGGGAGAAAAGAGCTCATCTGAGAGGCATTTTTGGGTGGTTTCTACTCCTCTTTACAAAAGGCCCTCTCTCTGTTAGTTATGCAAGGGAGCTTTGCACACAAAGGAGTGAAAATACCTTCTTACATTCTCATTTATTGAATTGCAGTAATCAATTAGTGCCTACCTCAATACCTTACAAACTTGTATATGTATATACACACACTGTATCTGTATATCTATAATAAACCCTGAAAAGACGATAGGCAGCAAGAGAATTTTGTATTGCAGATTGCAGCTGAAAAGACAATCATCAAACAGCTTTTTTATTCTTCAGTTCTGCCGTTCTTCTCAACAGGACATCCTAAGTACTTGGGACTGCATTACCTTCTTGCCTTTATATTAAATAGTAATATGCCCAGATACCACCCAGCAGAGGATAGTGTTTCCATGATTTTGATTCCTGATATGCTCTACCTTTTCTGTGGAGATTTGCCTACATAATTTAGAAATATCACCTGCAAGAAATATTTAGAAAGAAACAAAAGAAATGGTGCTTTCAAATGGAAGAGGTTCTTTTGAAATGGAAAGCAAACTGGAATAAGTTGCTAAGAGAAAATACAGGCAGTGGTACAAAGATCTACAGACAGAAAATAGGAAGAATTTGTATTGTAAGTAGAGATTTTAAGCCCTTTATTGCTCCTAGAGGGTTGCATCTCTTAAGGGAGATAAGAAACACAGATGCAATTTTTTTAAGATGGGGGAAAAAATGTCAGGTAGTGGGATACAATATAAAAGAATTGAAAAGAAGTTTTAGGACCTTTAAAGGGTCGGTTCTCTTTTTTTCCCCCATGTTTCCAGAAAAGAATGGCACAAAACACCACGTACTAAATTCCACCCCCCTAATTAAATTCCACATTCGTGATATACGAGATGAGTCAAGATAACATCATAATTGTGAGGCAAACAAACATTCTGTTTTCATAATGGAAAATTCTAATAGCTGGAGACTTTTTAATTAGAGCATTTAATCTCTGCTGCAGTACCAAGCTCCTTCTACCAGCAGACAACTTTTATTTAGTGACTACCCAGGCCTTTCCTGCATTCGTTATATCAAAGGGAACGGAACTTTCAGGATTATTACTGAAATCTGATCTATTTGAGGAAAGCTGTAGTGAATTCTTTTCTCCTCTTTTACAGAATAAGTTTTATAGGTAATTAAACTGAAGTATGATTTTTGGACACGTTTATGTTGCAGTGCTGCTGGCTGCTGTTGTTGCATACACTGCAACTGCTGTAGAGGGACAGGAGGTGCAGCCGCTCTGTCACCTGTAGCACTGCAGCAGCAATGACAAACCCAGGCCACAGAATGTGAATATCAATGGTTGCTATGCACTTAAGGCAAGATTATTTCCTGTTACATCCCTATCACACCCAAATCAACAAAGATAAAAAACCACTATTATTATCTGTGTACTTGATTGGTTACCCCATGGCCGGTTATCCAGCTGGAAACCACAAAACACTGGCCTTTCTCCCCAGCATTTGCTCAATTAGCGTTGCAGACTATGAGGCAGTGTGAATTATCTCTCATCTCTGTGTGAGCAACCTGAAGCACATTCTCATGAAGCAAAGCAAATCCTTCAGCACGCTCAAAAACCAGGATTTAAATTGCTGAAACACTTGTCTTCTAATGCAACTCTTTCTGAGAAGCTGGGAAAAAAGGGGAGACAGTGAAATTCCATTTTACTTCCTCTAGATTTTTGTTCCCAGAAAACTCAGTATGAAGACAGCAACCTGTTTTCATGAGGATGGTGATTTGGGGTATCCTCATCACAGCTTTAGCTATAGATACTTTAAGATTTTATCTGAAGCACAAGACTTTCAGAAACACGGACCTGACTCAACATGAAGCAGCATAGGAAAAAATGGTTTAAATTCACACTGACAGAAGAATAAATTTTGCACGTGTGTGTTCGGTTTTCTGTCTGGCCCCTGTTAGCAAGAAGCTGCATTACTGCAATGCATTATGCTGTGCAGGGAAGCTGAACAGGTGCCTACACCCTAGTACTAAAAAATTCCCAGTCATTCTCACAGCACTCAAAAAACATCAAGCCCCCAGAACCCCAAACAAATCAAAGCAACCAAGTCCCATGCCCCAGGACAGCATTAAAGCTACAGCCTAAGAAGGCAGCCTTTCTTTTGCTCTGCAGCCTGTTTTACACTAGCTCTGCATGCTGTATGCTGTGGTACCATCCCAGTTTTGTTTTTCCTTAATTGGAAATAAAGAAATCCCTTTTTAGCCTAGCGGATCTGAAAGAAAAACACAATTCATTGTTCTGGTATTTCTCAGTTCTCACCTTCACCATTCTGAACATCTGTCCAGCTGCAATTCTACTTGACAGAGATGGAAAGGTCTCTTATATGTTACCTTTCAGCATGTTTCATGAAAGTAGAGAGTCGGGAAGAGGAATGCTATCTGTGCACCAGTTGAGTGACAGTCTTCTTTAGACACAGGGGAAGTTATCTGCTCTCTCCCCCTGGGGACAGTAATCCACAAAACAAACCTGTGCTGAAGGAACTCTGTGTTATTATTAATGAGCCTGATAATAAGAGCTGGTCACAGATCAAAGCCAAACTCTGCTGGGTTTTGTACACACATAATCTCTGCTTCACACCTTTCATAAAACACAAACCAACAGACGGGGAGAACAAGAGGCAGCAGAGATCAGTGAGGTAGGCAGTACCGTGGTATGTGGCCTGCTATCGGTGCTTTTTCAGGCATCACCACAAAAGAAAATTTTCAAGGGGGACAAAAACGTTTTATTCTCCTTTGTAGATGGAAAAAGCACTATCACTTAGTGTAGTGAAGTAGAGCTGAAGAGCCAGAACATTGATGCATTCCCTTCTGTTTGAAATCTCACCAAGTCAGCCACCACAAACAGGGAACACCTAAGTGCCTACGGTTCTCATATGTACTGTGTTTGCAAACTTCAAAGCCAGCGACCTAAACTCCTTTGTGGTGACCCATTTAGCTTACATTTATGATGCTGTGCCTAATGATACCGCTACATTCTGTCTACTCACACGTGTACACGTGTGATGGGCAGATAAGAAAGAAAAGTATCTAACACGGATAAACACAGATATGTATATAATGGAATGGCGGTGGGGAGAGAGTGGTAACAAAAAAAACCCCCCAACCTGTCACAAATTGTGTATATTTTGGATAGTTAGCAATAGTGCGTACACCTTCATCTGTCCTTTGCACTGTCAGAAAGCTTTGTGTGTTGAGAGGCTGTTCCCAGAAGAGCACATCAACTGAAGGCATCTCTTTAAGCATTTGCCTGAAGAAGCTGGTCAAGGGGATACCATCAAAGAGGACTGCACCTTACCAGGAAATAAAAGGCAGGTGTAGGGTGCATAGATGAAAGGAAGAAGGAAATCGGTTGTACAGGAGAAAGACTGCAATTCCAGAAAGAAGAGAAACTGCATGTAAGGATCAGGAGAACACATTTCCCTCAGTTTGATTTAAATTCACTGAATTCCCTACAAGTGGATGAAAAACTCATGCAGTGGAGCACACACAAGTAGTCCAGAGTGATTTTGGCCAGTTTCCCTGGATTTGTACCTCTCTTCTGCTAGTTATGGAATAATTAATTTCTGTACCTCTCCTGAAGTCTGTGCATCTGAGCTGGTGGTGCCATGCCCATGAAGGTGTGACCTTCAGAGTCAACACAATGACAGGACAGTGTCTTGGGAGGCAGCATCTAATGGACCTGAGGTTCACATCCCTATTTCCTGCACGCAGAGCATGGATACCAAGAAAGGAAGAAAGGCTGGAGCTCAGCACACAGCTGGATCCTACTGCCAGAGCACAGCGAGGATGGAAGCAGGTGGTGCCACCAGCACATCCAGGCACACGGCCTGCTCCAAACACATGTCCTCAGGGGATAGAAGAATTGCTCTCCTTCTGGGCACACAAGTGCTTGGCAGCAAGAGGCTCCCATGGTTAATCAAACCTGCTAGTATCACTTTTCCTCCCTCTTTTTGCTGTTATGATGGCTGATGTTCACCATCGTGTTTATGTAAGAACTGGGTGTAGCAGGTAAGATAAGACTGCCTCCAACACCTTAGTGTTGTCAAAAAAAAAAGAAACCTAGAAATCTTACCTATATACTTAGGGAGTTATAAAATGTTACCTTTGTGGCTTTTGCTTCTTTTTACACGCAAATCAGAGTAACAACCTATTTTCTAGCAACAAATAAGCCTGAATTAACAGAAGGCATAACTCCCTGATTGGCCTGAGCAAATACAAGGGCAGACTATTGCCAAAACATGTATCTTTGGCAGCAGCCTGTGCTTGTGTCAGTACAGAGCAACTACAGAATCACAGCCTCAGCTTTATTCATCTTGCAAGGACTTGTATTGTCTGTGAAGACAAGAGAGAAACTGCAGACCATAGCCTGAGGGCATGCCCTTATATGTTACCTTCACTTCCACAGCCCCATGTGTCAGTCCTACTGAGTATTTTTGTAAGTAGTGTCATAGTATCGTAATTTGGATCCTCAGTCTCAGGCCCTGTAACAAAAGGACCAGCAAAGCTATATTGTACTATCTTGCACCATCTTGCACCTTCCTCAGATTACTCCTTTTTCCCCTGTAGTCACTGGGTTTCCACAGCTATACTTCTCATCAACAAAAACATCAGCACAACCTGGAAGCGTTTCTTTCTTGCAGTTCACTCCTGGCCCAAGGCTGACTTCCATTCTCATCTTGTTAAGGAAACAAACTGCTAAACCAAACCAAAGCCAAAGGCATTGTACCTTTCTCCCCTAGGACTGCTTGGGTGTTGACTCCTCTCAGCACTGACGCCCTTCAGGGAGAGACAACTGTCTCCTGGTGCTTACAGTTCCTCTGGCTACTCACCTCCCTCTCGTGTGACATCCCCTATCACCTCCCTACCTCCCCTTGTGCTTTCAGACCAGGGAGGGTTCTTTCTTTGTAGGTCACATATAATAAAGATGAATCCAACACAACTACAGTTTATGCCAGAGATTGTAAAAACTACACTTGGAAAATCCTCAGTAACATCTGCTGTACTGGAAAACATCTCTTCTGTACAGTATGGTAGCATTCTATAGTAAGATTCTATAGTCGAGAGTTTAAGCAATTTCTCATGGTTCTAGAGAAATTAATTTTTTTTCCTTGCAAACCTGGATATTACCTGTAGGAATATAACAGATTATGATTTTTATTTCATTTTTTAAGAGTGTCTCTTACAAAAATTATAATTACACCTCACAATAAGTATTGGGCTTTGCTCATATCACGCCAATCTTAGATTCTTGAAGTAAATTTGGCATTATCAAGGCTTTAACATTACTCAGATCAGGCTCCCTGACATGAAAGCAAGTACTTCTACAAATGTTAGTGGGAGCTAGATCAAGGTTAATTAAAAAAGCCCAACAGTTGTGTGAGCTTTTGCTTCTAGTAGAGAAATAAACAAGAAGATAAAAATTGAGGAACACAGTTTGGGTAGTCTTAAAAGTTTTAGGTTCCTGAACAAAAATCTTCTCACAGGATTTCAGGTTATATGGCCTAAGGCAGAGGTATAGAAAAACACTGTGCAAGCTGGGAGGATTTTTATGCTGACATAATGGTTATATTGGGAATAACGAGTGAAGCAAAAGTTGCAAAAGCTTCCAGACCCTAGCAGAGGAACTAATTTCAACAATAAGAGGAAGCAAAATAGAGGGAACTGAAATAATTAGATAGCTTAATTGTAACCATTTCTAAATAATGACAAGCATGTAAACATTCAGTAATTTTGTAAGAGGAGTAACCTGTTAATGGCAAAAAGCAGTGTTGTCTTTAACACACAGAGCTGGCAAGAGAAGAGGCAACCTGTGTTTCCACAAATCACGTTGTTCTTCCTGTATATTGCCTTAAAAACTCAGCCCCTTTTTCTCTGGTAAAGCTCTGGTTCAGGTTTTCATTGCCTCACATGTCCACAGCTGAAGCTTCCTGTTCCTGGTTTCAACAAATCCACTTTCTCCCCATGCAAAACCATTTAATGCGTTGCAGTAAAAATTATCTTGCTGAGTGATTCACCTCTATTATATTTTCACATATGCTTCATCCCCCATCTACCTCTTTCTTCTCTTAACGCATCAGACAAGCTCTGTACCTTGCTATTACTCACTTCTCAAAGCACACACCTGCCAGTACTTTCTTGCAGCCACCAAGAAGATAAGAGATGGCTCTCCAGCTGTTGGTGCTCTCCGGTACAGCTCCTTCCTCTTTTATCGTGTTCCTTTTGCAAATGAAAAGCTTCCTGTAAAGAAAATCCACCGAGTCACTTCAACTCTCTGTTTAAGACTTAGTGATGCCTTCCCACACAGGTGACACCTGACAGTCACTTATTGCCCCTATGCTGGGGTTACTCCCTTTGTATTTATCCCAAACTCTCAAGCCCAGCTGGACGCTACCTTTGGTTTTACATCTGCTCATTTTCTCCTCTCGTACTCAGGTTAAAAGACCCTCAAGGTGAGGGCTGGGCTTTGTTTGCTACAGTGTGTTACTGCTTTAAAAACACTCCATTACAAGATGAGAGGTTAAGACTTTCAGAGCTGTGCGCACAAGATTTCAGCTTGTGCAAAGCCTGGGACAGACGGGGCTGAAAGTCAGCTTCCGCCTGTGCCTCAGAGAGAGATGGGCCTGTATGTAGTTTTGGAAACATCCCTGTTTTTTCCCTTTAACTGCAATTAAATGATATGCTTCCTGGCCCACTGCCTTGTGGGGGCAGGAACAGATTACTCTCCTATCTTAGGTTACAAAGAGCTCTTTGAGCAGTTACGCTTTTGGATCATTCTAGAAGAAAGAAATAAAGTCCCTGAAAGGACCAGGGGCAAAGAGGGACAGTGCTGCATTACAATTCACTTTATTAGGCAGATACACCTAAGGTTTGGTTCTCCCCACCTGCCTTCAGCCATAAGCTGTGGAAGCACTGCTGAAGTGCTGCAGTCTTCATCACAGGGAGAATCTCCTCATTGCATCTTTCTATTCATGAAGAACTGCCATGGGGCAAGCACTTGAAGAATAAATAGCTGTGTGGCTGTACACAGAATAGAGTCTGTGCACCTGGCTTTCTTCCCAGAACCAAACTGCAGTCACCAATCTTGTCACTGAGGAGGATGGCCGTGGAGTGTGACAACAGGAACAAAGAATGACTTCAGTGGAATATGGAGGACCAGACTTCTGGGTAGCTTTAGCTACTGCCTTTGCAGTCTTTTCAATCTTTTGGGGCACATATGAAGGGCTGTCTGTAGATATATAGGCAAATTTGTTGCCAGGTGAAAGTTTTCCTATGACCAAGGCAAGTTTCCTAATAAAGTTCAAGATTTTGAATTTAAGGACTCATCATTATTTGTGGCAAACTCAGTGCAGCTGCACAGCAAATCACTGCTCACATCATTCACTGACATCAATAATTTTCAAAGAAACTGTACCTTGGAAAGTGTTCTTAGAAGGGGAATAACAAATACATACAACTAGAGACAACAACGCCAGGAAGTGTGTGTGCATGCTGCTTTGGTGTCATGATCATTTTAATTAGTCAGGGACTGATAGAAGACCATGTAACACTATGGAGTCATAGAGGGAAAAAAAACTGGTAAGCAGCAAAGTCTATAGGTGTCTAGTGGAAGCAGACTTTGTATTTTACTTAAATTCTGTGTGTGTGCCATTGCACATACATGTAAAGCCATATCCTGTAAAGAAAGGAGTTAAGGAGAGAAAAAGGAAAAAAGGAAAAGAAAAAAAGCAGGAGGAGGGATGGAGAAAAGCATCATTGCTGAAACGAAAGCGGTTCAGAAGAAAAGAAAGGCCAACAAGAAAGGACTTGACCATCAAGCAGCAAAGGCCTCTTCTCAACAAACGACGGGTGACAAATTGCTCAATCTCCTTCCTTTCAAACTGAAAGGAACTGAGAGCCGGGGGCACTGGGCAGCAGGAGATATGCCCTGTACAGTTTTGGCAGAGGCCACGAGATCTCTAGTCCACAGCACTTGCACATCCAGGTCACTGCACAGTGACACACTGCTGACAGTCAACAAAAAGAAAACTATTTACTTCAGAGATTAGCCCTGGAAAATGGGAACCACCATTCAGGGCTGAACAGCCTACAACAAAAACAACAATGTTTCTCATTACTGGACTCTTTCACAGAGTAATTAATCTTTTCAGAAAGCTTCTAGGCTGTGGAGTCCTAGGTTCATCTCCCCCAGTCCCTGCTGAACAGTCTTTCACTGGGCAAGCAGCCCGTATCCTCTCAAAGGGTATGGCCTCTCACAAATCATGAGCTGCTGAGGGTGAGGGAAGGTGGCAGAAGCAAGCTCATACGATGCTGAATCCTGCCTGACCTCAGAGGAGCTGCTTCATTTATAACAGCTTCCTCTTCATTTTCTGAGGCTTAAATTATCATAGTGCATTTCTTCCTTATGAACATTTTAACACTGACATTATATTGCAATGTTAAAATTGGAACGTCATTTCAGGAAAACCTATAGCCACCCATGAAAGAAAAATATGAACTACAACAAATAAAGAAGTCAACAGGAAAAACTTCTCAGGAACAATACAGAGGCATCTGTAAATAACACAAATACAGGTTTAATAGAAAACAGTCGCATGGATCACTAAAAGTAACTATGAGAAAGCTGCTAGGAGAAAAAAAGTGTGAGGCTAATACTAAGGGAAGAACAAGAACATCAGGATGTGATACTCTCAGAAAATATGGGTTCTAAACACACCTCTGTGGTACTGAATTCGGTACCATGTATGTTAACCCTTTAAAAGGAGTTTCCCTCTTTCCAGAACACCTCCCTGGTAGTTACCATTTCCCACAAATCTGGTACATTCAATGATCTAAGTCCTAACCAAAACACAACAGGACTGTACTTCGGGAAACTGGTCCAAATGCCACAAATAGGTAGTATTTGGAAAAGGATGATACGAAAAGCTCGTTTCCAACAGCCTCTTTTTTCATTTAGTTTTACCTTTCGTGTTTAGTTAGATGCTCTGAAGATTCCTTTCTTTTGCTGTCAAAATAAACAATGCAATATTGCATGTAAGTTTTCCAAAGGCTTTATCAAAGGATATTTTCGTTTGGTTTTGTTTTTTTTTTAGGGAGAAGTACAGCCTTTATGCCTGTAAAAGCTGGGCACCTGGCAAGATACAGCTGAATACCCAGAGTCTGGTCAGTGCAATCACTTAACACTTTCAGAACAGGTTATGGTTATGATGCTCTATGCTTGGCAACCAGCACGGAAAGCATTTAAGAGGCAACTAATGGCAGCCTGCTGGCTCACACAGAGCTGCCTGAGGCACAACCTGAGACCCATAGCTGGAGCAGGTCAAGGGGCAGAGCTTGGGTGCACACCTCAGTTCCCAGGCAGGTTTTATGTGTTTGGCTCTATTAGCAGGTAGATTGACTCCTCTGTGTTCCACTGAGAGCAGAATCTGTAGCTGTGCTGCTGAAATCTTCCACATAAAATAAGGCACCACATATGGGGCAAAATTCAGGGGTCACTCGGGTCAAGACCACCTTTCGTCATCTTTTCAGTCAGCTAGAGAACCTCTAAAATTTGTTCTGCTGCATGACCCAGGCTGAGGATTCAAGCATCTGTGATGGTTAATCCCACTTTTATCTCATACTTTTAAAGGCTGCATCAGCCCTGACATTTCTTGGCATTTCCCTCTCACAATTAGAGCTTTTTATTTTTTCCTTTTATAACCAGCTGAACTGGAGAGAGGGCTCCATTTTAAACTGTGGCTACCATTAGGGTGGTATTTCAGTGCAGGAAGATATAATATACCTCTGCCGTGTACCAGAGAATTGCTTCATTCTCTGAATGGCCAAGAGGCAGACAGCAGTAAAAAAGATCAGCAGATCAGCTGCAGGAACTCAGCAGTGACACAAGTTGCTTAAGCAGAGCCCTTCTGAGTGATAATTTTCTCATGCTTCCTGATCTTGCCTGTCACACAGGACAGGCACCTTAATAGTACAGACGTGCTTTAATACGGTATAACCCATGTACTCCAAATTGTCCCCTGGAGCTATCCAGGAGGTTAAGTGTTATGATCATTAAAAGAGAGTGACAGCCTCATACAAGACAGAGCACTGGGGAATATCAAGAGCTGGGGACTGTCTGAGAGTCCTCTCTGACCCAAAAAGCACTTTAACAGCTGAGTGGAGAAATGTAACTGAGCATCCCAGGTAAACCCCTTCTTTGTTTTGGTCTCTAGTAGAATCACTTCTACCCCACTTCTCACTCAACACCTTGATTGTAGGACAGGCCTAATAAAAAAATCAGGTGACTCCTTTATACATATATGTGGGAATTCAGTGGCTGAAGCAAAGCACAGAAACATGCTCTGGCTTGGACACTACCAGCAGAAACCTGGGTGCTCCAGGTCTGCACTGCTCTCTGCAGCACTGAATGCAGCAAGGACGAAGAACCAGCAAACAGCTCAGGGGAGAAATAAACAGAATCTTCACTTTGCTTAGGATATAGGTTTTAGGCTTAGTATATAGGATATACATTTACAGGGATTCAAGGCTTTAATGGCAGACAAGGCACTTGTGTTTCAGCCAGATTCTTCGTAACAGTTTGTACTGGTAGATGAGCACAGAACGTCCCCATGCTTCAGAGTGGACAGAGGTATTATGGCTTCAAAGCAACAGGAAAGAAAAAACTAGAAAGAGGTTGAAACAGGGTCACTCTAAATAAAATGAGATGAATCACATCCGTTGCTCATGCAATGGTTCTCGTGGGATTGTTCTCCTACTGCAAAAGCAGCTTTCTAACTCAAAGGCCATCCTTTCTGAACCTCTGAGACATGTATCCAGAGAGCCACCAGACAGACCTCTGTTCCTTGGAATGCCTAGAGAAAATGAAGGATATGGCACTGTTAGACAGACCTCAGCTGAAGATGCAGCTGGTATCTAAGGCAGCTTTCCAATACCGACCTTTGGTCGCTCCCTTCTTCCTGTAGAGAGTGGGACTCACCCAGCAGACCTGCTCTGACATGGCCCCACTACATTTGAACTGCATAAGAGGAACCGAATAGCTCTATCAGATTAGGAAATAGTCCAAATAAGTTTGAATGCCCACAACAAACTACAAGCAGGTGTGCAGAGACATAATCTACTAAACTATAGGTTTTATAAGATTATCAGAACAGAGTGGCTACATTTTGTGGATTCAAATCTCTCTTCCCAATACACTGGTGCCTGATAAACTGCGGAGCTGGCAAGAAGGGACAGTGTCTAAATTTTCATTGTGCAATGACAGTCAAATTACAACTCCTGTCGCTAACATCTGATAACGACCAGTAGCTTGTGCAAACTGGAATTGTGAACAAAGAATAGGTTGTAGGGTTTTGTTTTATCCTACCTTTTTTTTTTTTTCTTTCTTCAATACTTCCTCAGAATACAGAGTTACTTTGAGGGTTAACCCTAGCCAAGCTGGCAATATATCAGAGTTAAAAACCTCACCCTTTTCCTCAAAGTATATAGGCAGGGGACATTGACCATATTACCTCCTCTGTCTTGTCTTGAGATAGTCTTCACCCTATGCTGCACCTATGCACAGTGCAAGAATCTCATCTTAACTTTGGTCTGCTCCTCACATGTTCGTCACGGCTGCAGGGGAAAAACCCATCAACAGAAGGCATTGTCACGACTTGGGGTGGATTTCTGGTCCTCAAATGCTGGAAACCGTTAAACTGCAGAAACAGTAAAGAACAAGTGGGAAAAATTTCCCACAGAGGCCAAAGACAAAACACTGATGGCTAAGGTTGAAGAAGAAAGATGCTCATTTCTGTGGCCTCAGAGGCTTTTGTGGTTCTCCAGCTTCCCTACATGGCATTATCTGTGGCTCAGGTGGACTGAATAGCATACTTCCAGCATGAGTTATGTCAAGAGCTCAAGAGCACTTAGATATTTGTCACTGCAGGTCCACAGCCAATAACACCAGGCCTGTGCATGCTCACTCTGCAGTACTAATTTGATCTGGATCATGACACGGTATTTTTGGCAGATTAACCAGAGCTCACATCACAGAGTGATTTTTATGCTGATTTTGTGAGAATAGGTAGAACTTGATCTGACATAAAGCCTGCTAGCACATTACTGCAAATGAACCTACTGCTTTTGAGCAAATCTGAATTGGCAGGGTGAGTTTACACAGGATCACTGCTGTGCACCATGAGACCAGAACCTCTCTGATCCCAATTTAGAAGTTCTAAAGTTGTTTTTACTATGTAATCAATAGATGGCCTCAGATGAACTCTTCAAAATGAATTTGCGCAATGCACTGCACACCACCTGCAACACTGCTATTATGTCAGTAGAGAAGTCTGTTTCAATGACAGCTGGAATTTCCCTAGTCTCTCTTGCTTCAGCAGTAGACAGAAGCCCAGTAGCATGAAAAAGTATGAGCATATGGCTAAACTCATTACTGGCATTCTTATAGCATTTATCTTCTGTCCCTGGCCTTGTTTAAATGCAATTCATGGTGCACCTCCTCTTTTTCCCAGCAAGGACTAGCTAAAGCTAAAAGAGATCCAGTGGAAAAGAGGGACACAAACCAAGGATACATGTGTCAAGGGCCAGGAAATATTCTGTAGAAAAATCATGCCTCATAGGAAGATAAACATGCAACTGAGAGGAAATGATGCAAGAGTCATGGGAAACAGGAGTTCTGGGACCCGTTAGCAGAGCTACCTCAAGAACAGAAAACAGTAGCGTTATGTTATGAAGCAATGGTAATGAGGGGAAGGTTGCTCATGGTGTGACTAATGCTTGCAAAGATACTCAGCTTACATGCACACAGGCTGTTCTTGCAGCCAGGGTGTATAAACAATGGGCTGTTGATTGCAGCCAGTGTGTAATCTCAGGAACATTGATAAAGCAGCGCTATGAGACTCAATAATTAGATGGAAGAATTAGCCTCAGTTTGAGGCTAAACAGCAAATGCAGTTGCCAATAACAAAACTCAGGTAAACAAGTCATGCCATCATTTAAAAGATATTATGGCAGAGGTACAGAATATCAATCATAGCTGTCCAGCAGGGCAGGGCAAACCACAGGCTTGAATATTGAATTAAGTACCAGATTTGAAATACAAGGTGAAAGAGAATAGTAGTCGAGAGGTCTCTATTCTCTCTCAAAAATGTTCTCTAAAAAGCATCTATAATTTTAAGGAGAGAGTCTCCAGGACAGCAGATTGACTTTAGAAGCAGATTCCTTTGTGTCTATCAGTAAGTCCGGCCAAGCACAGGATTCACAACATGAAAGGTGGTCAAGCCCAGGCAGAGCTGCAAAGAAGAGCCATTGAATCTAGCAGCAAATACATCACCACTTTTCACCCAAGCTGATGTCAGCCCAAAGCCACTGAGCAGTGTACTATAAATAACTGAGGTCATTTGACCTGACCAAATAAGCCTTCCTACTTTATATACTTCTGGCATCTACAATGTCAGGCAGAGTTTCTACTGTGACAGAAGATACAAATGAGATGTTCAAACCTTTGCCACATCACCAGGTACAATTATTAATGGAAGACAGGACCTTAGCTGCCTGTCAAGGGACCCCATGTCAACTGAAAGAGATCTAGAGAGACTCATTGTCTTAAACATCACAACACTCCCACCTGAAAAGAGGAGAGGTCATAAAAGGTGCCAAGGTGTGACAACTATTAGATGTGATGGGAATGAAATATTAGACTCGGGCTGCAGCTCAGTAGAAGTGAAATCCCCTAAACATTCAATATCCTTTGAAGAACTAAGAGGCATTAAGTACATGACTTCAGCCACTGCATAAGACTCTTGCAACTTCTAAAGCTTTTAAAACATATGGTTTACCATGAATGCTGTAAGGTAAGAATAGACTCAAGAACTGGAATTTGTAAAACAAAGTAAAGAAAATACAAAACAACACACTACGAGTGAGACACCAGTTTTGAAGTATTATATCCTTTACAATAACAGCTCTGTGCCCCATCAGGAATCCGAGGACCAGCGGCACTAATGTAAAACTAATGGTCTATAGCATATCTGAGTAGCCAGACACACAAATGTACATGGGTGGAAAAGCAGATACAATCTATGCTCGTGGGCATGGAGCCATTTCATCATAAAGTGGATACACGGTCTGCTCACAACAAAACATCACAAGTGCACTGAGCCGGGACCGTGCACGCTGTTGAAGAGACAACTGGGCAGTTCACTAACTGTAGCAGACATGCATAGCAGGGACTGTTTCCAGGGTCAAGCACTACACCCCGATGGTCTGTAGAACTGTAGGCACCTTCTCAACATATAACAAAGCCTCTCTGTTTAGTTTTCACAGAGGTAAAGCACTCGCACTCCAGGCTTGGCCATGCTGTCAGGAGTAATTGCCGTACAGATAGCTCTCTAAGGAGTAAGTAGCTGTCTAAGCAAGGTAAGCTTTACTTACAAGGGCTAAACTATAACCCAGAAAATCATGGGTCGGTTACTTTCCACCTGGGACATCAGTCACTTTTAGGCATGTCACCAACAATACTGGACTCAAGACTAACCAGTAATTCTTCTCAAAGGAGCAAAGTATTCACATATTACTGCCCTACTACCAGTTCTTCATCTTTGTTGAAGTTCACAATGTTATCGCAAACATGATTCATTAGAAGAGGCACTCCCATTTCCCTCCCGTATTTATCATGAAGAGTCTGAAAAAAGTAATAATGGAGTATCTCATTTTTGGCAGCTGATGGCACAAAGAATCATGGAATGGTTTGGAAAAATCATCTAATATCCAACCCCTTCGCCATGGGCAGGGACACCCTCCACCAGGTCGCTCAAAGCCCCATCCAGCCTGGCCTTGAGCATTTCCAGGGAATGGGGCATCCACAGCTCTGGGCAAGCTGTTCCAGTGCCTCAGCACCCACACAGTGAAGAACATGTCTCACCTGAAAGAGGACTAAACCAAAAAGAAACTTATTTTCTTTCAGGTCACTGACATGATTTTTGAAGTACATTTTTTCTCAGTTGATCCCGACAAGGTCTGACGCTAAGGTTTTAAAAAGCTTTCCAATAGCATTTTATAGCAGAGCTACCCAAGACAAGAAATGGCACATTAGTCATGCAAAAAGCTTCTAACTCAGTAAAATGCTGTTCTACAAAATGTTCCATCTCACCCCACCCTTCTCCAGAAAAGATCCCCTGCATCTTTCTGACTCTTCATTGGTATTTTCTGTTTCAAAGTCTGTTTATGCAAGGTATTTGTTAAAGCTTGTTTACTTTCTTCCAATCCATGGAAACATTATGTGCTATTAAAATCAGGTCAACGGTGATTTAGTAGTCTCTCTGGGAACTTTTATGTTTGATATCCATCTCTGCCACTTTCTTGCAATAGTAGCCTTGTTTAAGATCAGTGCCTGAGGCCAAAAAGGAAAGGAAAGCTCTTTACACCTGAGACATCCGGAGTGGAGCCTCCCCCACGCTCTCCAGAGTGCTTTGTAGTGATGATGAAGAGAGATGAATGAAAGGGACTAATAAAATGCTAAGGTGACACACATTTTGCTTACATGGTTTGGGCAGTGCTGCAGTTTAAACCAGAGCAAACCATCTATGCCCCAAATGAACAAATTGCCAAGAGCATCTACTTTTAGAACAGCAATTTCCAGGCTTGGGGTACAAAGATAGCCTACAAAACAGAAGAGAAAAAAAAGAAGAGATTCTGTTAAAATCTCTCTTGTAACTGTCTTGTCTGAAAAGCTTTTGATGCCTCCTGAGAACCAAGAGAGAATAATCTGTTTAGGAGTCACCCAAACATGCAAGAAGGCCAGTCTTTCTTTCTAGGACCTGAAAAAACCAGCTGCTTCAGCAATGCTGCAGAGCAGCAGAAAGGAGGAGTGGGGATATAGAACAAAACACAGAGATGGAAGTGCCTAGAGAGTGGGGACCAGCTACTGACACTTATGGCAGTCACTATCAGGCACCAGTGAAGCTGGCTGCCCAGCTCAGCCTGGCAATGCCAAATACACAGTGACTAGATGTACATTGACTAATTATACATCAACTAAACCCACAGTGATCAATTATATACATAGGCATTCACCCGGATTAGCCATGGATCAGTAACTGCACGTACAATAGGCTTCAGGAGGTGTGCGTGGATAATAAAGGTGCCTTCATGGGTTTCCTCAAAATAGAAAAACAAGAAAGAAATAGCTACACTTCATGAATTAAGCATTATGTGTTATCCCAGTTGTTTACTTTGTTATTGTTGGTTTGGTTTTTTCCCTTTTCTTTTTTTTTTTTCTTAACCAAGATGCCACTGAAGCCAACTGACTCATTTTTGCATGTTGGAAACATTAACCTATTTTACACTAGGAAATTTGGCTTAATATTAGAAAGCTTATGAGCGGAAAGGTTTCAGCTCATTTTTCTCCTTTCTTTAATATGGCACCATCTACTATTACCAACTGATTTGTTGTTACAAAAGAAGAAAATCAGCTCATTATTAGCAGAAAGCTTAGATTGATTTTCTGCATTTCTCAAGCTGTGTTTCAGTAATAGCCCATTCAAATTTGCCACTGATCCCTGTCACTGTCAGTCTAATCATAGAAGAACAGACGCAAGAATAGAATTGTTTCTCAGTGTAACAATGATGTTATTCAGGCTTCAGTGGTCTGGCAACAAAAGCAAGGATCCTGTAGAGAACCATCCATAAAATGTCCATCCCAGCAAAGACAGGCAAAAATCCAGGCAAACTTTTCAAAAAAAAAAAAAAAAGAGGCTACAAAGACAGGAGCAACAGAACTTGGAGAAAGAAAAGGGAAGGGTTGAGAAGAAATATCAAGAAATAATAATAAATAAATAAAAATGATATCTGAAGCACCTTTGCAAATTGGCATGTAGTTCACCATGGACTCCTGTCTTCTGTCAGCTCATTGGTACACATGATTGAGACCCTCAGGTGGAAGCCTTAGCATATGCACAAGACATGGGATTCAATTTGCTTTAAGTACATAAAATTTAATTTTTATCATACCTGTTTCCTGGCTATGACTCAGTCTTAGAGAACCATTGATTTCTTCCTTCCCTATTTTCTTTTCAGCTTTATTTGAGTGTAGGGGATAATAAAACAGATAGTGGAGTAAGTGCAATATAGCTCTCCAAAGCAGTCCAAGCTGGCTGTGCTTCAGCAGCTGAATTGTAATTTGTTGAACCCCTGCCGAATTTTGTGCAAGGGTGTGAGGAAAGCATGTTTCCTTGCCGATTAAGGAATGTTTCACATAAACCAGATTAACTGTTAATACCACAAAGCAACCAGCGCCAGTAACACTTGGCAGTATTTTGTTTCTAATGTATCTTGAAGGAAAATTGGTTGAGCTTCAGCTGTGGAGAAGTCTATAAGTAAAGCTTTTACACATGCTTTATCTCAGTTACAGCTTCAGGAATGCAGCTAAGTATGTTGGAAATGAGCAACAACGACAACAAAAATATCTGTGCATCTGTAATAGGATTCTTGGTGGCTCTGACCATTTGGTTCTGATGAAGCAACATTTGGAAAACATTAGGGAAATGCCTCAGGGGAAAAGCTCCCTCTCTGGTAGTCTTAATTTTCAAAGGGCATAAATGAAACCCAGAGACTGCCACAATCTGTTACCTTCATATCTATGTTTCTCTTATACACCTTAGACTGCTGCTAGTTTTTGAAGTTATCTTAAAATGAAGACCCCTTTTGGGGAAAACATTAAAATACTTCAGCGCTTTAATCAAAAGCATCACAGGGCCTCCCTTGGAATGAACAGATCTGACTGAAAGTAGATATGCAATTAAAAAGGAGCTTATTAAAATACTGACTATACAACACAGTAGACTGTAGAATGACCCAGTTCAGGAAAATGATAGAGCATGTACTTCAGTAGCCTTTTTTCTAGTGAATAGTAAGATAAATGCTGTCCTAATGTAGAATATTTTTTAACACCCCAGTTTTGAGAGCCAAGTCCAATGCCAATTTTTACCCACAATAACATTAAAGAGAATAAGATCTATAGGGCTCAAAAACTAGACTTCCATTGTTATGAGCCAATGAATGTTGTCACTATTTGTTTGCCCATTGCTTTTCATTTCATGGTTTTCCCTTTCTGGGATGACTTCTCACGGAGACACCAAACCAGTTTTGACATCTACATTATTGCCAAATAATAAGAGGGGTCAAGGACATGGGAGACTGACCATGAAAATGAAAAAGCTATTTTGTTAAGCAGGAAGAATTTGCAAGAAAATCTTCTTAGACTCTTTCCACTTTCTGTGAGATTGCATTAGTGTTCAATCTGTTAGTCTTTGAAAACCATTAAAATACTGGTACACAGATGTTTAGAAAACAGATTTCCTGTAGAAATGAAAAAATTCTCCCACATCATCAGAATTTTTCTTCTCTAGTTTTTTCTTCAGATGGCAAGTAAACAAACTACACTGCACTAACTGGAAAAGAAGAAATGCAAATATTCTGGTTTTGCACCCTTAAAAAAAGTAGACCAAAAGAGCCTATTGTTACTTGACCAAATAACTCCTCAAACTTCATACTGTGGCATTTCATCAACAAAGTGCAATACAACAGTAATGACTGCAAAATGGCAACTCATAGTTCAGGAAAAAGTCAGAAAGATAAACCCATTTGCTTCAGACCACCAGAAAATCCTTGGGGGTTTTTGTGTTTTGTCTTATTTTAAGAGCCTGGTAGCAATAGACCACCTGATATATTTGATTTGTAAGAGACCAAGATCTTGTATAAGTTCTTCATTACTGAAATGAATTTGCCCCAGATGCATTAAAAAATCAAAGGAAACTAAAAGAAAGAAAGAATGAGGGGAAAAAAAAAAGTAAAAAAAGTTAGGTATTTGACCAATTGGATAGAGTGAAATGCATCTATTAACCAGCTGTCAAGCATTTTTGCTACTTTTACAGATTTTAGAGGTATATTACCACAGCTAGTCTCAGCCTCATACCATCTGCAAGGCAGCCTGGACACTTAACTCCCATTCTGGCCTGTATAGCATGAAACAACAGATTCCACATTAAACTGTGTAATTATACGCCAAGAGCACTGTGCAAACCTACCGTAATACTGGTTTCTTGGAGGACATTAGAGAATGGTGTTTGATTCCGCAGATACACTGGAGTTGGCTGGGCTGATAACACTTGCCAAGGATCTGGTTGCTTGTATGAAGAATACATCTGACTGGCTTAAGTTTGAGCAGAGCTCTCCTTGATCACACTCACAAGGACTAGAATTTGTATTATAGTTCTAACAATATAAGAAAAAAAGAAGAGATCACTAGTACTGTATATAATAGCAGTTCTGTTCACATTTTGGGTCAAGTTAATTTTCTGAGATAACTCTATCTGAAGCTGTTCAGACTACATCAGGCATTAATTTAATCCATTAGATTCGTCCATTATCCACTATCTTGGGACATTCTTATGTTCTGACTGAACAGCATGAGATGCAACACACACTGTTAGGAAAATAGCTACTAATAACAGTGATTTTAGCGAAGTGAAAACACATGCTAACTGAATTCCAATGCACGCAGGAAAATATGCCAGTAATTGCAGCAAATAAAACAACACAGTTACTGCGCTATTGTCACACTGCAATGGCTGTGACAACACAAAGCATGAGGAACAACTGGAAATCTAAAGGAAGATTAAAGATGCTGCATCTGAAGAGGGAATTTACAGAACAATCCACTTGGCTCTGTAACACCACTTTACATCAAAGGCACACAAAAATAGCTGGGACGTACCACCAGGTACCTCATGTCACCATTTTTCTCATATGCATTGAGAAAGAGACTCATAAAGCTCACCTCATCCATTCAGAGAGAACTCAACGAGAACTCTGCTGAGAAGGTTGGATGAGCCTTTGAACAAGACATTTGTGCACTACTCAGCATGAGGAAAAGGATAAACTGTCATTAAACATGTATCAACTCCTAAAGAATTACAATCTCTGCTAGAAAAAACATCACATTGTGAAAGAACTTTGTCCACAAACCTCACTTCTAGCCTTTGAATAAAGCTCAGAATCCTGGAGGACTTGACCACCAGAATTTTGACCTAAGGGAAATTTGCTGCTGGTGACCAAGTCAGCAGCTTTAGTTATAGTTTCTGAGCTTCATTTATAAATTTCCTTCAGGTCGTTTGCTTCCAAACTATTGGTGCCATTTTTGTAACTCTGTCAAAGCTTTATAGATGTCACTGCAGACTACTGGGTTGTTCTCACAGATGCTACCAGCACAGGAGCAGCTCTTGCTAGTACTGATTGTTAGAAAGAATAGAAAGACAGAACTCTGGAGTCAGGGCACAACAGTGAAACCAAAAGAACAAAGGGGTTTTATTATCTGCTTTGAGAATTTGTAAAACACATAAATTCAGAGCAGCTGGAGATGTAATATCTGCTCTCAGAATGTATTTGGTACCCGAAAACAAAGATCAGCTTTCTCCATTAAAAAAAAATAAATTCCAACATATCATATTTTAGTCCTGCTTCAAAAGCACAGGCATTTAATCTCTGTTGCTTTACTCTGACAACCCTTTCCTTGTGGGCATTTGCTCAACGCTTGCACTTGGGTACATAAGTGCTTATATTGTAACACATTTCAAGTACTTGTATTAAAGTGCTTTTTTCAAACATAGCAGTACTTTTAGTGCTTTTAATCAGAGACTTTTGCATGGCATGACCCACTTAGATCTGCAGTTAATACTGTCAAGTATTTTATTTTCTCAGTTCTTCTGGGTGAGCAGTTAAAGAATAGGAAGGCCACCTATACCAGAAAACATTTGCTAAAGATAACTGCAGAATTAGTACCTCTCAAGCCACTTAAGATGGGATGAAGAAAGCAACAGTAAACATGCAGCACGAAACTTCTCAATATTGGCTGAAAAACAGTTAACTAAACATTTCCATCTGTACTCTCCTTGACACTTGCATTATTGCTAAAGCTTGAATTCTGAGACTCAGACTTGGCAATCCCAGGCACTATACAGGCTGCACCAGCACAACGTTTCTAACACATCTTCTCAAATCTTGCCAAAGATCTTGCCATCTAAGGCTAAATATCTCCTAGATTTCTTTAAGATATATATGCACAGTAAAATAGTGAGAGAGAGAAAAAAACTTCCAAAAAGGATTGCTGTTCATTTGCTGAGACTGACTGGAAATAGCCAGAACCACACTGTGTCACGTTAGTCATTCAAAAGCCTATTCCCAGAAACATTGTCACTTGATTACAAGACACTGTTCAGCTTTGTCACATCTTGGTCAACTTAATACAATTATGAAAATCAATCATCAGGACAAAGGAAATGTAGTACCAATATTCTAATGTACCCTCCCAGAGCTGCCATGCCACACACTGCTGGGCTTTCTTACTGTCAGACGCTTCAGTGACACAGTCTTCCTGAAAAGATGCTTCTGACCAGCACAGGATTTCTAGAAACATATTCAATACAACAAGTAACAAAGATGAGACAATGAATGTTTTGTTGGTGCATAAAGGAAATCTGATGGTTAAGAGCAGTGTTTTGATGTTATTTCTAATGCAGTAGTTCCTCTGTTCCAGTGCTGGCTCTCATTGTTTCTAAGAAAGTCACAGAAGTGCTTTACGATCAAGACTCCACTCAAGAAAGGTGACAACAGGAGAGTTGTTTCATCCAAGGTGCCCTAATGTTATGTTCCTTTTCTCCTTTTTATTATCCCACTGTTTTCTACAAGTGCAAAGTATGTTTTTCTCATAGCTGGCAGCTCAGGACAGTCATTGAACTCAGGACAGTCATTGAACTCAGGACAGTGGTTCCTAATCTCTGCTGGATTGCAGCTTGCTGCCTCTGCTGCAGAGTGCCTGGAAGCTTGCCCCATCCTTTTGCCTATACCATCTGATCTAGGAGGACATACTGCTTCTCACCACTTCTCCATGCAAACCTTGCCTCTTTCATTCTGTGTTAAGTTTCACAGAAGGGAAAAAGCTAAAACAAGGTGTGTTCTACAGTATCCCCAGCAAGTTAGTACAGATTGACTATTTAACATTACTGATTTAAGTCTGACAATTTAAATACTTCAAAAATAAGTATTTTGGTCTCAGTATATGCAATAAAAACAGGCTGCTTTTAGTCAATTAAGCAAGCATACCCATTATGTAGCTTCTAATTACAGTCTATTTAAACAGACCATGATGACAAAAACAGAGGGGGAACTAGTTTTGATCTAATCAACTGTCAAGGTTTAAGGCTGGGCAAACCACTACACAAGTGACAGATGCTCTCTATTAACCCCTCTCCCTTCCCAAAGGGAAAGGGAATAAGGGAGAGACACTTATGGATTGGAAAAGGAAAATAAACTGCTTTAATGAAAATTATTGTAATAAAATGAAATCAATACAAATACATGTACAAAACCAGTATCGAAGCCACACACCTCAGCACTGATGACAGTTACATCACCATCACCACTGATGCTGGGGACCAGGCAGTGAGAAGTCCCAGGCTGGAGTCAGTGGCAGATAGGAACCAGATTCAGGAGCTGGATTCTGGCAGTGGATTTGAGAACATATGGATTGGGATCGAAGGCAGAACAGAGGGAGTCCTCCTTGGACACCAGCCATTGAAGAAGAGGCCTTGGCCCTTGTGATCCCTCAGCTTTATACTGAATATGATGTATATGGGCTGGAATCCCTCGTTGGTCAGTTTGGGGTCACCTGTCCTGGCTGCTCCTTCCCACAGGTGCAGCCTTTTACTTTCTGCACCCCCAAACTTGGTACATGAGATTTAGCAGTGACCTTGGTTTTCACAGAAGTAAGTATAAGCAAGAACCTTCCTGCACACCAATACTTGGTAGAATCTCTAAAAATGGAGTGTTATCAGTGCTGGAAGCAGACACTGTCTGCGAAAACATGCCATTAACTTTGGAAAGTTGCAGTCACTTCGAAGAGACTTAGCTTAAAAGTAAATTCACTGAATAGAATTAATGCCTTTCTAGATCAAACCAGGACATCACTGTAAATAACCCCCCCAACTTTCTAAATACCAGGAAAGTGGTATTGAAGCCTGGTCAAATATGTTAAGAATAGATCACCTTTAAGACAGATTAACATCCATGTTTGTACATTCATGGTTTTGTTGCAATTTCAGCAGGTATTTTCAGGAGTATTGAAATTATTAAATATATTTTAACTGTAGCCCATAGCTTTTTTCTGCTCCTTTTTTAAGATGAAAATGTAGGAGAAGAGTTTTCAAATTAGTAGTATTTCCTGTGAAACAGCACAGATTGAAAAAAGTCTTCCAGGGAGTCTTTTAGAGAAGAGCTAAGTGGGTCAGCATTCATACTTTCCTGAAAAACCTGTAGAACAATTACCCTGTAAAAAGGAACAGCATAAGGCAGGTTGGAATTGCCTAGAAATCATGAAAGATATTGATTGCCCAGATTTTGGTGAGTGCTTGACAGCTACTGTTCAAAACCATTAAACCAGCATCCACTTGGAGGAAGCAGAAGGAATATTTCCTATAGGAAGCTTATTCAGAAGCAGCAATATATTTCATTTGCATTGTTAAAACCCCATTCAGGGACTCGTGGCTGCACTGCAAAGAGCTGCTTGGGGCACTAATCTGCAACAGTAGCAGTTCTATGCTTGCTAAAGAATATAAATATCAGAAAGCACAGAAGTTACTAAACTGGCTTTGGGTGACAGATGGAAAGGAAGCCAAAACTTGCTGAAAAAATCTCTACTACAATTATCCTGCCTCAAACCAGCGGTCTGGCAGGTGATTGTGGAGTGACATTGCATAGAAATTTAGAACCAGTCAGCTAGAAAGACTAGGGGGAAAAAAAAAATAAATAAAATGATCAAAACACCATTTGTTGTAGCTAGAAGATAATGAGCAGCTTATCAGTGACAGGCAGTTTCTGTGCCTGCATTTAGACGAAAGAGTTCTTCTAATTTTACATGTTATCAAAAAGTACATGAAGATATTTCTATAAACCTAGAAAAGGGTCTAGAAGCACCTAAAAATGATTTATCTTACCAAAAAAAAAAACAAAACCCCAAACCCAACCACCTCTTACAGCTGCATTCAGTAAATACTGCCCAAGAAAAAAAATTCTCTTAGGATGCTCAAGGAAATAAGCAATATTAAGCAAAAGAGAAAATAGGACCTCATATCAAGACCCTTGAAGATCGTGGGAAAGAAAAAAAACCTATCAAAAATTCAAAAAAATCTGTTAACTTCAGTGACCCCAAGAGCATTCACAAGATATCCACATGTGATTAGTACTGAATATTAGTATTAGTATTTGGAATCAAGTTCTGATCTGGGAATTCAAGACCAATCTAAGCAATAATTTTGTTTTTAATACACAGAGATGCTTCAAATGTTTTGAGCAACCTGCTCTAGTGGGAGGTGTCCCTGCCCAGGGCAGGGGGGTTGGAACGAGATGATCTTTAAGGTCCCTTCCAACCCTGACAATTCTATGATTCTGTGAAATACCTGCCATTAAGGTTGCTTGCCTTTTTTTTTTTTTTCCTGTCTTTTTTTTTAAGAAAGAAGATATATTTCCTAAAATCTTTTCATCCAGATGGCTGCATATTGCCCAAATTTGTCTCCGTATGCCTTACCACTTTGGCTTTGTAGCATATGGCTTTGCAATAGCTTCAAAGGTAGCAGAAATAGGTGTTGTGAACAAACTCAAGTAATTAAAGGAACAGAAAGGAAAGTTCATTAAAAAAAAATCTCACAACATATCAAAGAACAATAGCAGGAAGTACAGTCATAACAGTACTGCTGGCAATGTCACTGGACAATTTTCCCTGATGAGTCAAAAAATTAACATTACTATTTCTGCACTGGAAAGTTCCAGAATTATTTGATTTGAACTGTAATTTTTTTTTTCCCCCCGAAGTCTAAATGAGCCAATCTGAGTCTCTAGCAAATAGCTTCATAACTGAAAAAATGTAAAGATAGGAGATATAAAAGACAGCAAAATAAAATAAAATAAAATAAAAATCGAACAACAAACAAAACAACAAGCAAATCAAACCAGTAACTCTGCAGGTCAATGGAAACTTTCATTGATACACACACCCCCCCTCCTTCTTTCCCCCTGAGGGCAGAAGTCAAAAGGAGCAGTAAAAATACTTCTCTTCCAGCTTATGTTGGAAGAGTTGCCTTTGTAGCAACAACAGTGAGAACTTTTATACAGAAAACATACTCATGGTCAGTGGCATTTCTCCATGTCAATATTCATTCAGAAGTGAGAATAGTTGAGGGCCACATACAATCTGTGCTTATGGAAAGGGCTTTGTAGCCTGTGCTTAGTAATATTCATTTCCAAATCCAAGATTTAAGCAATTTTTATGTCCCCAGTACTCCTCTTGGTATCCAAGGAAGTTCTCTATGAGAGACGAAGAGACAGAGAATCCTACTTTTAGATGCGTTGTTAGTTAGAATCTCTTTACAATGCACTGCATCGTTAAGGGAGAAAAATAGATGCTGTGTTGCATAGTCCTTGCTGTCCTTGTCTATCACATCATTAATTGGAATTTAGGGTACTTAAAATCTTGAAATACCTGTTTTTCAAAGTGTCAATTCCTTAATGAGTCTGTCTGAAAGAAGCACATAATCTATATCACTTCCAAATTACACTCTCAATATTCAGTTAAATGATTTATTAAATAATGCCTCTTCTGGGCACGCTGCACATTAAGGAACAGGAAGGGAAGGAGCACTACAATAAATTTCACAAAGACATATTGCCCAGGAAGGACTTCCCACGTGAAACACATACTGTCCAGTTGTTTGTCCACTTGTGTCCCCTGACTGCAGCCATCTTACACTCCAGTGTTCTGGGGACCAAATCCCAACTAGATAACATTCAAATTTTTGCTGCAAACTATGACAACTTCCTTAACCCTGCTCACTGTCAAGCTATGTTCAATGCTAATTCTCATTTCTTTTTGATAATAACAGGAAAAAAAAAATCTATCAGAAAATAATATTCTGCAATCTGGGTAACAAATGACAGAGGATTTCTAAAGCTGGAGCAAAAAAACCCCATCGTACAAAATCCACAAGACAGAGTTAGTGTCACCAGTCACATAGGCAATCCATATTCACATTTTGGTTTTGAAGTTTCAAGCAATAAAACTTGTTTGCAAAACTAGTGTGGTTCAAACAATTCTATTTTTTTATATTGAAGTCAGGCAAACTTAACAGATAAATATATATCAAACTGACATCATATTGCAGAAGTTTCTTCTGTGCTTGCTTTTTCATCAATCCCCAATGCACCCTTCTTCCTTCCTGTCATTTGTAATCCTGAGATGTCCTTTTTATTTTCTTTTGAGCTGCACTGAGGATTATTTTTACTGTTTTCATTATTTAAATCTCATCCTAACTCCTATCTGCCTTAAACTTTCACAGCTACTCTTCATTTCAATGTGCCCAGAAGCACATTCTTGTCTCCTGGTCCCAGGAGAGGCTCCTGCATTCCCATCTGCCTCCTGAAAGCATTCTGTTTTGCAAGATCCCAGCAGTATCTACAAGTACACTGAGCCATGGCTGCAGCCACAAAGCTGTTCCTCCCGAGTCCTTGCTAGGGAACGCAGGAGTTAACACATCTCTTAAAACTGGTCCCTTTCTTTGGCAAGGTAGACATCCCAGTTGATGTGGTAAAGAGGTACAAGGCACAGACAGTCATTTAGGGTACTTTTTTCCACATATACCTCTGAGACGATATGGGTCTTTTTTTGTTAGACTGTGCATGTGCTGGACTGTTCAGTCTGGAGAAAAGGAGGCTTAGGGGAGACTTCATCGCCCTCTACATCTACCTGAGAGTAGAGGAAATGGCCTCAACTTGTGCCAGGGGAGGTTTAGATTTGGTATTACGAAAAAATTCTTCACTGAAAGGGTTGTCAAGCATCGGAACAGGTTGCCCAGGGAGGTGGTGGAGTCAACCTGCCTGGAGGTATTTAAAAGACATATAGACATGGTGTTGAGGGGCATGGTTTAGTTGATTTTAAAAGTCTTTTCCAACCTAAATGATTCTGTGATTCTCACAGCCAAGGTACACAGGCTGCAAGCACAGGCTTAAGCTAATAGTTTTCAACCAAGCAGGAAATTAATTAAAAGTATGAAGCCAAGAAGAAGCCAGATATGCAGCAGTACTCTAAAGACAGAAGGTTCGTGGCATGGAGCATCAGGAAAGCAAGAGAAGGTGTTGGGCATGTTCAGAGCAACAGGACTTTGCTGTAAATTGGTTTATCTAACACAAGTATGTCCAGGTAAAGTCTATCTTTTCAGTTTTACTATTCAGTGTAACCAATTTTCATAGCAGTAATCATAAGAGGTCATACATATTAAGCACTTAGGTCAAAGGGAAACAAGTATTTTTATGTAACCCACTGAAGTTACTTTAAATTGCCTTCTAGAAATATTAGAGCATATACTACCTAGGTGTTACTTTTAACTGCTACCAAGCTGACCTAGTTAGCTCCCCAATATTCTTGAAAATAGCATCCTGGTGTGGACCAGGGAAGTGACTGTGACCCTGAATTAGCAAGAGTGAGGCTGCACCTCAAATACTGTGTTCAGTTTCGGGGTTAACCTGGGGAAAAGGAGGCTGAGGGGAGACATTATTGCTGCATCTACCTGAAAGGAGGTTGCAGCAAGGTAGGGTTGGTTTCCCAGGTACCAAGTGGTTGGGCAAGAGGAAACAGCCTCAAGTTGCTCCAGGGGAAGTTAAGATTGGATATTAGGAAAAGTTTCTTCACAAAAAGTGTTATCAAGTCCTGGAATGGTCTGCCCATGGAAGCCTCTATAGACAGCTTCCTGCCTCAGCCTCTTTACCACCTGGAGGTTCTCTTACTTTACTTGCCAGTCATAGGGCAACAACCTTGTGAGGCTGTCAAGGATTTTGCTCCTTCAGCAACCACTTCTGCTTTACAATCACAGATTCTTCACAGCACAGCCCACTACTGCTGCCTGTGGCTAGTCTTGTACTTAGAGCTGGCTTTTCCTTCTCACCTCCAACTATGAAATTGCCTCCTTCCTTCCCCCTCCTTTACTTTGCTGCACCTTCCACGTTCAGCATGCCATCCTGGCAGCTACCTTCTTTATCAGATCACTAGAACACCTCCAGTTTCGCCTTCATCTGCATACAGAACCACATCTGAACTCTAAGGAACACCTTAAGAGAGCCATAGGATTTTCCAGAGCACAATCAAGCTTACTGTCTCTCTAGAGTCAAATAAATAGCCTAGGAAAATGGAGTCTGCAATCATCTCCAAGTTCACAGAGGGATAGTATTGGATCAATCTTCCTTACAACATTTTGACTATATCATTCAGAACCCACCAAGGAAGCTGTGAAATCCTTATTAAAGTAGGACTGTAAGGTCTAACAAACTTTTCTTCAGAAATGGTGTTGGTTTAGTCATCCTGCTTGAGAAGGAGGATGGACAGGTTGACCTCTAACAACTCTTTCAATCTTACATTTCAATGATTTTCTGTCATCTCATGAAGAGATTCTCTGAAAGGTTTTAAAGTTGTGTGGGATAAAAGGATAATTATTTTTAATGAGAGCCATGATTCTAGTCTCACTGTGCAACTTCAAGGGTGCTGCATAATGCTAAATATATTATTCAGGTCCTGTGGAGCTTTCCCAAGTTAAAAACACCACACCACTCCCTGCCTGAAGCTGTCTGAAGAGCAGTATTGAGTCACTAGTGACACCAACAGCTTTTTCACCCTTTTCTCCTGCTATTAAGAAAAAAAAGTTACAGCCTCCTTTGTATTGTTGATTTTTCACTGTGTCTTCAGTGTGCTTAGAAAAAACCCTACATTTTCTGCATATTTGCACAGGTAGGGAGTTTGACCTTTCATGGGGATTTTGCCTTAATTAAAATCATCTGAAACAAGTAAGCTTTGCTCCTTTTCACAGTAATGGGATTAATGCAAACATTTTCAGTGCCTACTTCAAACTAGTATAAATGGCCTGACATTAAATGAGGTTAAAAAGTCCCCTATAAACGACCACTACTGTTATTAAATTTAATTAAGATAGAACAACAGGCAGTTTAAATGGAAAAGTGTTGCACAAAAATGGCAGCACAGAAAAATTACTCAGATGTTGTCATTAAAGCTAATTGGAAGCAAGGGTTTCTAAATGACAGCGTAATTAACAGGCTAATGAATACCATATTAGGATTGTTATTAACAATGAAATTTGCAAACATACATGGAAAACTAGTTAGGGATATCACACCATTAGAGATATTACAAGGTGAAACTACAAAGAAATTACACAGCACTCCGATGATGCTACAACACTCCAGCCGCATAGCAGTAATTAAACCTTTTGCCCTCTCACACCCCTGTCAAATAAAGTGATAATTATCATGGATTAGCTATAAAAATGTCTGCTTTGAGAAATTCTGCCATTCTAAAATTCTGCACAGAGCTCACCAAATTAACATTGTTTGATAAGGCAATGATCAAAGTTGGGGGAAGGCCAGTGACTCCATGTGCCCTGCGGCTGAAAACAAGACACTTCTGGGATTCACCACTCAACAAATACTCCACACAATTGAACAATAAGGGTTCTGCTAAATTAGACTAATGTAGTTTTATGCATAAATGAAATTATTTCCACTTTTAAAAGGATTGTTTGGGCTGGCTACTTTTCCATGAACTCCTGCCAAATAGCATATGGAACAGTGCTGGCTCAGATCTAGGAGGCTGTCCTTTGTGTGGCAGTCTGTCACCATTTCAGTGTTTGAAGTGAAACTTCAAGGACAGGGCAGGAAGGATCCGAGTTCTCAAGGGGTAGGAGAACATAATGAACTGCATAAAAGGTGATAATGAAAAAAATTACAGAAAAACCTGATGGTGGTTTAAGATTTCTTGCTCCAGAAGAGCTTAAATGTGTTTGCAGCAACTGTAAGGATCCTGGTATTTTTGCTGGCTTGAAATAATCTTACTAGAAGATATTACAGTTGAAGTATTAGATATAACCTGCCCTTCTCACTTGGCCGGGTTTATTTTCATTCTGTTGCTGAAGAATGTGTCACCATTTTTTGATCACAAACCCCACATGCGCAAGTTCGGGCTTAGTTACATAACAAGAGATCCTACTTGTTCGGAGTCTAATTGTTAATAACTGATACTATTACTTCTAGCCCAAAACAGAGGCTCTAGATAGCAGCATTTTGACTTAATAGGCTTTTCCATAATGCAAAGATAATTGGTTAATAAGACAGTAATTAAGCAGACTTGTGACAGATCTTCGCTTCTGGTTGGTTTCTGCAGCACTTTTTTTATATGCATTTTACAACACACTCTTAGCAAAATGGGTTTATTCTCTGTTAAACTTGTTAACATGAAGGATTGAGTAAGAAGACCTGTCTTTCAGAAAATCTCAAAGGGTTTAGCATATTAAAATAAGTTAATGTTGTTTTCCCAGAGGCTGCAAATGGACAAATGTATAGGCCTGAAAGGAATATACAGTATGCCACAGAACAGCTAAAATTACTGGATTTGGTTTACAGATGCAACATATGAAATCCTGCAGTTTTGGCATAAGAAAACAAAGGGGGAAAAGTGAAGTGCTAATTAAAAACTGAAGACCAGAATTTTAAAGTTAAACTTAACTAGCAAATGATAAGAAAATATGATACAAGCATAAGCAGTAATAAACACTTTCTTGCAATTGTACCAGATTGATTTTCTTAGAAGACCTTGCAAAGAACTCCAGTTTATAAGCACTTTTACAGGTCAGAGAGGTTAAATTTCATCAAGAAAAAGATTTCCAAGTGGTCATGTCTGAAGATTCAGACTTCCAAGCTAGAATATAAAACAGTATCATAAACAACAAGCAAACTACTGAGTATACACATGAAAAATGACACAATTTCCTCTGCCTCTACAAATAAGCATTTCTAGATAAACATATATTTCATCCTTAATTGGTCCATCCAAACAAACTGAAGCATATTGTACATGTTATCAAAACATATCTCCAACCCAAATATATTTAGTGGAAAACAAGAAAACCAAAAGCATCTGGAGGAGACAGCAAGAGGAACAAAGACAATGGCAATCTGTAGGAAAATATGGTTTAAATAAACCCAGGATTTATCTCGTATCCCTTGACTCAAAAATTGTATTTGCTTAATATTCAAGATTCTTTTCATCACAGTAACCCTTGTGACCCAGAGAAAATTTTTCAGCAACAACTCTTTTGCCAAGATTGAAAATATTGACATGCTTTAAATAAGAATGTCTTTATGTAGTCCTTGCTCTACAGTATTAGGTGGAGCTGGTAAGCTCAGAGCCATACTCAGTTATGTGGACAGAATGGAACTCAAAACATCAACAAAACCGATCATATTGAACCCTGAAAGAGACTGCATCTTGCAAGATAAGAATTAGACTATTTCAGCAGTTCCCAAAATGACATCCTACCAAAAGATGAAGATCTTTGGCTGGCATATACATTTCTTACCTATAATCCCCTGGAAGGGAAAGGAATATCTTTACTTTTAGGTTGCTATTGAAATGAGCTAAAGTCACTTGATTCCCACATTAAGGCAACAGAACACAGGTGCTAAAACTCTTCATTTTTACTTAGCACCCTAATTGCTTCGCCTTAGTTTTCTGAACCTCTCTGTGTAGAGAAGCTCTTATGTGGGTTAACATCAAAGTTATTACATGCTCAAACTTAAGTAACATTTTTACATTGTTGATGGAAACACTAAAAAAAAAAAGCCAATACTCAATGCTAGTGTGAAGTATGGCCTAAAGGAATCTTCCTAAAAGTGGCAGCGAAAGCAGAACTCATAATTCAAACTATGTTTTGTGGTAAGAGTCTTGATGCTCCTCAAAACCGGGTGGGGCAGGGAATTACTTCTTTCAAAAGACTATAAAACAAATACTTCTCAGCTTGACCTCAGAATACCTCAAAGTACCACCTTAATCATGCTATTGATAGAAACAAGAGACGGTTTTATTTGAAGTAATTAGTCCTGTTTCTGTTCTGCTGCAGATTGCTTTAGTCATCTGTAAGAGTTTGACTTCTGTACACATCAGAAAACACATGCACACACTGTTTAGCTACAGCAGTTGCCACCATCCAGTCCAGCTAGCTTTCTGTCAGACAAGACACTTCTCAGCAAATTTATGGGTACATGGGGTTATAAGCATTATATAACAGATGTACAGGCAGAGAACAGTCCTGCTTTTCAAATCACAGTATGTCCCAGTACTGTTGGCATCGTTTCCCTTGGTAATGAAGACAACGGTATGGCAAGAAATCGAACACTTCCAAAGGGTGACTGAGTGGCAATTGCCTTTTGCAACTTCTGTTTCCACCACTCTTGTGTGCGTGAAGTCCCAGGTTTTTAAGCATGGTGGGAAGGGCCAAGAGAAGATGGAGAAGGGACTACGTCTGTGTTCCTCAGCCAGAAACCTTTCCCTAGTATGTGTCAACAGGTAGATACGATAGCTAGTTCTGTCTGCTGGAGCCACCAGCATGGTAATTAACATTTACATTTTCTTCATATAATCGACTGGCTTGAAAAAAAAGTAATTAAAAAAAGTATTGTTCACCCAACTCTTTTCTTTATTGTTCAAAACACTTCTGGGACAATATCCCATCAGTTCCATCTGGTTAACTTATGGAAAGCTCTTCTCACAACCCTTTAGGCTATGAAGTCTTGAAAATACAAAAGCTTAATTCTGTAAAATGAATCTCCATTGACTGCAGAAAAAAAAAATCCATGCTATATGGATGTAAGCTGAGCAAACAAGTGAATTCCTCAACTACACACCTTTTTGGTCTAGTAGTGATTAATATCCCTCGTTCAACAATGGTTTCATTTACAGATGTCCAAGGGAAAACTCTATTGTAAGATTTTATTTAGTCAAGAAGAGGAAGCTTATAAATGTCAGCTCATGTAAAGAAAGAGGAGACATGTTACTAAATGGTTTCACATACTGCTCACTATGAATAGCGTACAGTAAATAATTTTTTTACTGTACTGGAGCTTGTCTAAAAACTTACAAACTTTAGGGAACTATCCTATAATATTAAATCACTGAGCTACTCTCAATGTTTGCACTTCTTTCAACTTGGAAATAATGTTTCCATTTCCTTTCAACACGTCCTTTCGACCTCTCCTCCTTTTTGCAATAACGCTCATATATTTTACTAGAATAGTCTATTATTTCACACTGCCCCACACTGAACAGAGTCAAAGGTTCCAGAAAACCAATTAAGTTACTTGTGGCTTTTGGAACACAAATCTTTTTAAAGCTTCAGAGATACCATCTGCATATCTGCTAACTCCCCTTGCTAATCTACCATATGGAACTGTATGCTCTTTAAAGTCCGAGCTTTCTCCCATCCTTGGGATTCCTAGATGTGAAGATCTCCCATAAATCCCACCCAAGAAGTCCATGTTAATGGCTTCACTCACAGGATCATAATCTCTAATTTTGACATTCACACTTCAAATGTACCTTCATCTTTCTACATGACAGCAGTGCAATAGTGAACCTCTGCCAAGTGAAAAATCACCTTAGAAAACTGATCCTTTCCTATAAATATATATATACACACCATATATGCTAACTAGCATCCTATTGTTTATTTGTTATAACACCATGAGCCATCATAACAACAGAGAAGAAAGTTACACAATATTTTGGTTTCGGTAGAAATGTAAATTTCCCTAGAAGTGAGAACTTGAAAATCCTCTATACTGGTAGACAATGATCATGCAGCAGCAAACCAGCAGTCTATACCAGTTTATACCAGCTGATGTTTCCTTACCAGACATACTGTTCATATCTGTCTTAATCTGTAAAGACCAGCAATATGTTGGGAAAACTTGTTAATAGTGAAAGATTGCATGTTAATGGTGAAAGAAGTTTTTTTTTTCTTTTGCAGTTCTTTTAAAAAATCTTTTGTGGGATTTCTACTGTAAACATCTGAACCATGGTCTGAAAAGTAAATTAAGAGTTATAACTCTATAAACCATACAGAAGAACCAATTGAAAACGAGGATAAATGAACCACAGGCATTTACTTGCAACATTTTATAGGATTAGACTAGCCAGTCTGTCATGCAATGTCCTATACCTTATTAAAAATTCTAGGCCCCAAATGTCCAAATATTTACACAGAAAGGTTTAATTGCTTCTGAAAGTGCAGCACAGCTTTACCCAGGTCAGTATTCATGGATCAAACAGACACTCACATAGGGGCAAACTGGGCATTCATATAAAGAAATAGTTGTACAACACTTCCAGTTGCCCCTGAAAGTATTGTACAAGGGACATACTGCATTTACCACCAGGAGGTGTTACCATGATTTTTAGATACGTCAACATTTATAAAACATGCAACAATTTACTTGTGAAGACACCACAGCTGAAGCTCACTTGGAGCTTCAGTGATAAAAAGTTTATGACAGAGAACAGATCAGATCACCAAAAAGTAAATTCTCATTGGCAGGAAAGGCGTAGAGAACAAACAGTGAACAAATAAGACTAACTATGAACAAAGCAGGACCCTTGTTTAGGATCTGATGTGAGTAACAGTGACAGACTGCAGAGCTTTTCACTGCCTGAAAGAGACAAGCTGTCTGAGACACCTCTGGAGGACACAAAGGTATCGCTGGGGAAGGGTCCCTGTTGCCCTCGCTCTGCTCTCACACCCCCCATGTGCTTCTGGCCAGCAGACAGCAGGAAGGTTGCATTCTAGGCTAACAGACCTCTCGTCTGATTTAGTGTGAGCTTCCACTCTCCTTCCCTTTCAGAAACTTTGACTGACTTTCTAGGGTCCAAGCTGGTAGAAAACATGTGCAGAGTGACTGTCCTCAAGATGAGGCAGAAAGACTGAGGGCACTACAGTCCAGACAAGCAGTCTTCATGCTTGAAAACCTATGAGAAGAAACACTCAGTGAAAAACAGAAAGGGGAGGATGAAGAAGCTCACACATTTTGTTATGGATAAACTATGACAAATTATTCTTCCTTTCATGACAGGATAACAAGTCTAAATGAGAGAGGAGAAGCAGTAACTGTCACATCATCTTGACTTCAATAGGACTTTTGACATGCTGTCATGGGACATTAATATAAGCAAACAAGAAATCTGCCAGAATGAGAGGGCTCAACCTGTTGGAAAGGTGGACTCAGGAGCGCTGCTCACAGAGGAACTTGTGTAATTGAAAGAAAGAAATATGGGTAGGTCATCCAGTGTTATTCAAACACTTTCACTTGTGATGCAGCTATCAAATGAAAGCTCTGCTGACAAAAATCTCAGGCAGTCCTAGACAGAAGGAGTGAAATGTTTCATAAGGGAAGACTGCAAAATAATAATAAAAAAAAAAAAGAAGAAGCGGCCCAAACTGTAACACACCAACACTGGGTGCAAAATCTGAATAGTCAGCTGCATGAACTGGGCATGGGGATATTCAGCCATGGCACATCTTCTGGAGAAGGCAGCCAGTCACAGCCAGCCATGTGCTGGCAGAGGTATTCAAAGGGAAAACACCAAAGGGGATGAAGAGTAGGCTATACAGAAGACATGAAGAAAATCTGCTGCTCATCCAGAGGCTGGGGGGCAGTCAACAAATCATAAGTGGCACCAAGTGATTCTCATAAAAGTATCCAAGGCATAAAAATATCCACATTCTCAAATCAATTCAGAGTCACTGGGCCAGACAGAATGGGTATTTTAAACCATTATATTAAAATGGGTATTCTCCCTCCTTGCATGGAGGAACATCACTTCTGGTCCTGAGTTAGGGACATAGTGTGCTCACTTTCTTCTGGTCCTCTAAAAGTTCTTTATGCCCCATCTCCAAGACCTGGCTCTCTGCTATGCGTTCTCTCATTGTTTGTTTCCCTGAATTTGCTACAGGATCCTACCTTTGCTGTGCACCTCCCTTGCATGCTACACTATACCACATCCCCAGTAAGTTCTTCAGCAGGCTGGAGGTTTTGCAGAGCACTTCAATAAAATATCCACTAGGTGTGGCTTAGGCACATGGACTCATGCTGTGGGGCAGAAGGATGAACTAAATAAAATCTTTACAGTTAATTTTTTGATTTTTTTTTTTTTTTTAAACACAGGTAGCTCTAAAATTGTATTATACACACAACTGGAGAACACTGTTAGAAAGTTCAGTGATGTATTTTTAAGCAAAATATTAAAAGAACATTCAGACACAGATGAGACTTCTCTAAAATTCCTTATTTGGAGAAGAGGTGGGAAGGAGAGGAAATAAAGGAGTCCTTGATAAAAACTCAAATCCTAACAAACATGACACATGTAATCATGAATATCCACTATTACCTCTTGAATTACTATTTACATGGCACAGGAAGCTTTCTGCTCCTGACCAGTGCTTGTGGAGAGTGAAGCTACCTAAGGAGGTAGCAGTGCACAACTTCAAAGGGGGTAGTATGGACCAATGTGACCAGGAAATCTGAATTTTGCTTTGGAAGGGAAAAGCTAGTTGGAGACTAGAGCTATAAGAGCAGAGCTTCATATTTAATGTGAGAAGGTCTTCAGCAGCCACCATTGCAGGGAGGGGGAAAAAATAAACCCCAAAAAAACCAGAAATTACAATGTGAACAAGCACAGGAAAGCAGCTCTTCTTCCCAGGTGAAGAAGTAGTTACTTTTAAATTATCAGATGAAATATATTAACATTTCTAGTACTTTTAAACCCTCATTATGCTACCTGTCCCTCAGCAATCACACAGTGGCCATTTACATTCCCTAGGCAGCCTTGAGAAGGTCACCAGTTTCATATATTCACTCTGCTGCTGAGAGATGTACAAATTAGCAAAAACCATAATTTTAAGCTAAACCTCCTATTTCAGCCAAGTAGAGCACACAGGATTTTATTAAAGGTTGCTGAATATAGCTATTGCTAATTGGGGTGACTGGCAAAGAAAAAGGTCTCTGAGACCTTGTGGTTTAGGATATTATGAACTTACACCATCATCAGAATTTCAAATCACCTTTTCATACATTCAGTGCAAAGACTTAGCCCTTCCTCCTTGCCAAAGATTAAATGGATCTCCTGTTCCTCTGGGGTGCCAGAAGACAACTGTGTTCATCAGATTCTTAGGTCTAAGCTTCTACTGATATGTGTATGAGAGCAGATGAATATTGGTTTCATACAGTCACACAGCAATGAAACAAGTAAAGCACACAATTTTATGTACCTGCTGCATGCAAGGTAAATCTAGGAAATCACAGTCTCCCCTGGTATAAATACACAGAAAGGTTTGCAAGAAACCCATAATATCAGCAGGAGCTCAATTCTATCCCTCCCTTAAGCCACACAACATTCATTTTGAAGACGGGAAACCAGTTACATTGGGAGCTGGACAAAATTAGATGCTCTTTGGCAAATTCAGTGAGAGTCACTTCAGAAAGAATCCTTTATTTTTAATTAAAAAACCCCAACCCAAATGCCAAGATGTCTCCAGTAATTCAGATATCTGGCAAGTGACAAGAAATGTCACAGTTTTCTGTATCTAAGGTTTTGAAGAGATTTTATTAGATTTCTCAGGTGACAAATTCCACTGTTCTACTGGAGTAATTCTACACTGAATACTTGTCCATGTCTTACAAGTTCACCACTTCGTATCTTCATTACATGGGGTTTATGGACTAGCATTAACTACATGTAGTTGCACTCTCACAAACTGAAATCTTTTTGAGGCTATGTATTTGCCCGAGTTTAAGCTTGATTTGTTTATTAACTACATACATACATGAAGCCTAATGACCACTTGTCAGTCCTTGCATTCTTAACTGCCAAGTCCTCTGCAGTCTCTAACTCCCTTTCATAGCAGTGAAGTCTATTGTTGATATTTATACTGTTTGTTTATATTTGACAAAGCACTGGACAAGTAGCTTCTGGAGACACACAAAAATAGGCAACATTAACAACAATGAGCAGTTTGAGTCCCATCTCTTCAATATTTTTCTTACAAAAAGCTGCACTTTTTTCTCCCACATTTTCAGCTCTGCAGAACGTATCATAATCTGTTGAGCACCTTTCCTCTTTTATTTTAATGCATAGAAGCTTTGATCCTAGCATACTGACAAGAGTTTTGGCTTATTGTCAGGTTCCCCAGATTGGATATTACTACAGTGGCAATTTAAAGGGTTGCTGCTGCTCCACACCATGTGCTAGGACACAGACTAGAAGTCAGTCTTTGGCCTTTCTCTTTTTTGAGCAATCTGAAGCAGATTGCAAATACACTTGGACAGTGACTAGATCTATGCAAGTCATAGCTTCAGGGTGGCTAAACATGGTGACATTAGGAAACACTGAAATTTTCACACCGCTAAAAGTCACTTCATAAGCCTCGTATCTCTGGGAAGCAGAGACTCCCTCATTTCCCTGGCGTGGCCATGGGTCTGAGCATCTGCAAAGCCACCCTCAGCAGTCTCTGCTGCTGTCAGCCACTGTTTGCCTCTTCAAGCCAACCCCATTTTTGACTTCGATGGAGACAACTCATCTGAGTTTGGTGACCTGATACTGCAAATCCTGTCCATAAACGGCTTCTCTTTGGCTGGTTTTGGGGTACGTGAAGTACACACAGATAAATAATCAGGGAAACATTGCTTTTCTTCTGTTACATGCCATTGTATGATCTCCAGTGAATTTCACTATGTTAAGCTAGAGAGTCACGAGGCAGAGGATAGAAGAATTCAGAGTGAGAAGTGGAAGTTAAAAATGGGGAATCCCTGTTCTTAAGCATTTTCAACATTTCTGTGTTCCACGTGGTGCCAGTGAAAGCAACGGCACTCCGTTCAGAGGAACCTGCTGAATAACAGATGCTCTGGGGAAAGGTGAGAAATAACAGATGAGGAAAACTGCTGGTGTGAGATAATAAGCTGTCAAAACCCCCCAGGACTGAAATGACAAATGACGAATTATTGATAGTAAATTTCAAGACACTATCTTCTCATCAGCTAGTCAAAGTTTTGATAACTCCCGGTGCATTCATCCCTTCTGTACATAGTGTGCCACAGATTAAGATTCTCTATAGAAAACACATAGATTTTTTTATTTTTTTTTTTCCATGTAAAGGAGTGAGCAATATATTGCAGGGAGTTTAATATTGCACAAGTGTCTCATAATATATTAAAAGGCTCTTTATGTACTCTAGTGACCTGAAAGTGATATGGATAAAACTAAAGACAACCTTAAATTTGGCATGACTCCAAATTTAAACTACTTGGAGAAAGCCCTTTTGGCTAAATACAGTATGTTGTGCAGAGCCTCTTAAATTGCAAGAGTTTACAATTTGTTGTGCCCACATGGTAGCTAAATATCTTTTTTTCTCCATTTATACAACAAATACTTTCCACTGAGTGATGTCTACCTTTGTCACAACAGCTCTGAGTGTTAAAGAGACCAGCTGTATTACAGTATAATGAAGCCATAAACTAGTGTTATCATATGAGAAATGATACATGTCATGGTTATTGTTTTTTAGCATTAAAGAGAAAAAAGGGAAATAATCTTGAAAAAATGCACATCATTACTCACTTGCATTCTTTTCTCTTTCAGCCCTCTCTTTTGTATGTTATTTCTTTTTAGCAGGAGTTACTTATTTGCATTGTCATATGAGTTAGGATCTAATGCTCCTGCATACCCAAAAGCTCCAACTACAAATGGCAAAGTGATCAGCAAAGCAGGCTGTTAACTTCAGAGAGTGTCTATGTGGACTAACATGGAGAGACCTTCAAAAGTTATTTTGACAAATAGCTTTGAGAAAAAGAATCCACTCCCCCCCACGTGATTCAGTTTCATTATGATAATGTAATATTTTGATTATTCAGTTCACTGTTCAGGAATTTCTATTGAGAAACACTTATAAAATGCCTGTCTAGCTAAAAAAAACCCCAAACAAACAAACAAAAAAAAAAACCACCAAAAGACTGATGCATCTGTTGGATGCTGCGTTTTAAATCAAAGAAAGGCACTGCTTTCAGGAGAGGATCCTGAGCTATGGATCCAGGTTGGAGGCATGGTCAGTGCAGCCAAGAGCTCTTGGTCTACACTTAGCCATATCTGGGACTAAACTATAGCAGTTGCTCTATCGCAAAGTGCCTCCTCCCCAGC